>JAAOAN010000970.1:0-15994 GCA_013396205.1 Fusarium mundagurra
AATGATGTCTACCCCCTGTCTTTATTAGCGTATTTACAGTTTTAATGAGAATGTTTAATGAGGTCTAATAGACATCGTCGCCAGATTGATGTGAGAATGTTCAATGAGGTCTAATAGACATCGTCGCCAGATTGATGTGAGAGGAAATCGTCAAGGTCTAGCGGTGACGATATTGTTTCTTGAGTTTAGCAAGCAGCTACAACAGGCATATAGATCTAATTATTAAAAAAAATATGCCTTCATGTTTTCCAAGGGCTAAGCTTCTGGAAAGAGTTATATAGGATAAGGAATCTTGGTTGTGGTCTTGAAAATCTAAATGATGATTCCCTCTTGGATTGTCTTATTTGCGGCTTAGCAACCCAATCACTCTGCGCTATTGTAACCATCGCATCATCAAGGAGTAGCAAACTTGTGAGTAGACCATTTCTTCTCACTGTTGCTTTTATCAAGTTATTGTGATATCCTTCGTTTTGTTCAATCACGCTTAAAGGATACAAGATGGAACGCATCTCCAACCGTGATTCCATGGGCTTGACCTGCCTGAAGGATGAACTGCTGCTCGTTCCTGACGACAAATACTATAATATAAATATTTAATTTTATATTAAATTATTGTATCTTTATTTTATAGTTCAAAAAGTAATAAATTATTTTATATAACTCCTGCTCAAATTATTACTTTGATTTTTAATATATAATACTTTACTCTAAAATATGTTAAAGTACAAAGCGGATAACCCTGCTATTACTATCTCAGTTAAAATAAGATAGAATTAGACTAACTAATTAATTTATCCATAAAACTACCAAGTAAAAGAATTGCTGTAAATACATAAAAAGGGAAAATAGACATATTAGCTTAGCTTCTTTATGTATTTTACTCTTGTGTTTACGCTTTTACCCGTCAAGCCCTTGCAACTATGATCCATATGCCTTTTCAAGTTGCACGGGCGAGAAAATGTCTTTCCACAGGCGTCGCATACTGGGCGAGTCATATCAATTCCCAACCTGGAAGCTTCTGCCGGATGGTGAACCTTTATATGCTCTTCCAACTCTCGTGTGTATGGATGTCCCTTGAAACACAAGTGGCACACTTCGGGCCTCAAAATGTGGCGAAGATCGCGACTGAAGTAAAAACAGGTTAGCCTTTGTTCCTATGATGGCTTCTAAAATATACCTCAGAGTTCGAAGCGGTGACTTCTTCCCCCTAGTAGCCTTTCCCTTTTGCGCCAGTGATGATTCGTTTATAGGGATTGATGGAGAGGATGTTGAAAGTGTTGCAGAAGATAAAGGTGAATATTGATGGGCAGAACTGGAAGAAGATATATTGTTCCGCATGTCATTCAGCTCTGGCGAGTGCCATAGGGCGGGGGATCGTGTGATGCAAGGGGAAATGATAGTGCTCTCGAAGCCAGGTGATAGCGATGAGCCACTTGAAAATGTTACATGATCCATGCTATTTTGTGACGAACCAAGCACATCAGATACAATCAGCTCATCAAAGGTAGTCGGACAGTCTGTGTTTGGGAAAGAACTGTTATCTGTTCGGCTCGTTACGTCGGCTAGAAAGTCAGGGTATGCTCCATCAGGTAGGTACTCATCGCATGCTATAGCGAGACCCAATAGTGGATCTCCCATAGTCAATGCCGTGTCGTCTGCTGGTTGGTATGAGTCAAAGAGGGAGAGGTCCATCTCAGGAGGTATAGACCCAAAAGGATCATTCAGGTCCATACTTAGCGACATATCCTCGTTGAGCAGGTTGTACTGCCACTCAGCGTCCATTGTGAGTATAGACTTGCTAGCCCTTAATTCGAGAGCTTATTGAAATTCGTACTTATGGTAGACCGCCTTCTGCGGTTGAGGTAGAGGTTGTAAGTAAGTTGGGTGGTAGCGTTGCGTAGAATTGTGGAAGCTGTTGGGGCTGCAAAATAATTTCAAGTAATCCTCGACAGTCGTATTGGTAACTGGACGAGTGATTGGACACCTTTTAATGACATAATCCGGGTCCTCAATCTATTGAATCCAAAGCTTGAGTCAGTGAGGAAGTTCTCCATCAAGTCGCGCTCTCGCTGAGTCACGACACGTACCTGCTGAGTCGATATTCATTGCATTGAAATATAATTCTCTTTCCTCACTCTCCCGCGAAGACCGACGCGACGTATTGCTAAACATCTCTCGAATTCAGTTTCGGATCCCAAACAGAAAGTGTATAAAGGCATCGGAAGAGCCAATGAGGTTCCGTAGCAAAGTGCTACCCTCTTGGACTGTCGATGACATGATGCAAGAACCACCTCTTTGTAATCCAAAACTGAAAACTTGAGATATCCGCGATGCTCACAATCTAGTAGTCCTTTGCATAGGGTTCTACATAGCACGGTCACATTAGTGATTACTTCGTGGGTAGGAACGACAAACAAAACCTTACCGATGTTTTGGTGAAAAAAGGCTTGTGGATAACATGATAGGTTTCCAATCTCAAAGGCATGGAATATTGGTTGTGCCTGGAAGCAGTGTTACAATGATTGACAGTTGACTATGCTTCCAGGCACGAAGGTTAAAGCTGTACAGAGACAACCTCCAATTGAAGCATGCTGAAGAAAAGGGATGAAGAAGGAAAATGATAGAAAAGGAGTGCAGGGACGAAAAACAAGGCGGTTCTGCGGGGTTTTATCGGCCAAGCTTGCTGCACGGTGTTTCAAGCGAATACCTTCCACTAAAATGACGTACCCTGGTATGCACCTCTCATTGGCGGAAAGGGGAAGCCTACACATACGATTGTAGGCCCCAATTGGGCTGTCAGGCACCAATGCAGAAACGGGAGCCGAGGAGGCCTCATTCCACAGCCTGATTACAAGATACGCAGGTTTTGATCGTTGCCAACATCTCAGCTTTGACCATCTTGATCCATCAGTTTTGGACAGACGTTATTGCACTTGAGAACCCTCTAGTTTATCTACTGCTATCCTGTCGAGCCCTTTAGATGGCGACCATCGACCTAGCAGGAGACAACGCGTCTCAGTATCATCATTTCGTTCCTCAATTTCTATTGAGAAATTTTGCTCACGACTTCGAGCCCAAGGACTGTACCGAGTCTAAAGCATCAGGAGAAAGTAGAAAGAAGAAGAAGAAACAGAAGAATCGCCCTAGTCTCGACAGCGGAAAATTGAAAAGATACCCTGGCGACAAGGTTGTCAATAACGTTGACCTGCTTCAAACACCTTATGTCATTGACGAGAGTCCGGTCAAGCGAATTCTCGGATTGACAGACATGTACAGGGACAAGAATGGCGCCACTAAAAAGGAGCAGCATGAGGTAGAAGAAATGTTCAGCAAGATGGAGAACCAAGCTCAGAGAGTTTTCCGAAAAATCACTAAGGCCTTGGAAGACGGCGACAAAGTCGTATGTCTCCCAAGATCAGAAAGAGATCTCATCCGCAAATTTCTCTTTCTTCTGAAATTTCGTGGGTCCATGTTCCATAAAAGATTCTACCACGAAGCAGTTGAGGACTACTGGGCCAACGATAAAGTCATGTTCAGACAGTACATGCGAGATCATGGCTTTACACGCCCTATTCAGGTGTGGCTTGAGAGTCTCAAAACAATCATGACGCTAGAGATGGATCCGGAAAGAGAGTGGATGGACAAGATTAAACAACAGATGTACTCACATGATGCTAATTGGCTTATCATGCATGTTCAAGGGATGTACATGGCTATTTGCACACCGTCAAATCCTGATGACGAGTTCATACTTACCGATAACAGCTACAATGTTTTCGAAGGGCCCAACCACTTTGCACAGGATATACAGTCTGGGGAGGTTCATGGGGTAGCTGATGTCAACTTTCACGAATTTGCTCCGGTCTCGCCAAGATTAATGATCGTCTTGCGTCACTTCCTCTTGCCAGTTCCAGAGGAAGACCGTGACCCGGAAATTCGGGAATTGAGAGAGACTATGCGCTATACCTCCGTTGACGATACTTTTGGTGTCGACACAAAGTCTTCACTGGAAGATCTTCCCATAAGAAAGGCGAGAAACAGCTATTCAAAGATCGTCAACGGGCAGGTAATACGGGTTGAAGGGGAGCATGATTCTTACACCAAAGATGACAAATTCTATTTTAGCCTGTTTCCAGTGGGGCGAAATCATGTCAACAAACTCAACAAAATCCTCCTCGAAAACTCATCACACTGCTCTCGCATCGTGTTCGGGAGCCAGGCTTCTTTCCTGCGCTCTCTTGAATACTACATGACCGCGCCAAAGGGTATCACTGGTTGCGATGCTGACGCCATAGTTGTACAGCTACGGAAGTTGGATCAACTGATGAAGGAGATGGGCTCAAAGCGACAATCTCAATGGTTTCAATTTCCCAGTCCGCCCATGCTCAGTGGCGAGAAGCACGAGGCAAAGTTCACTGCATATCACCAGTACATGAAGAGCAGTGCGGAACATGACAGTAGCTTTCTGGCCATATATAAAGCCTTCGGTAAGTTACGAAAAAAGCGCATCTCAGTTGCAATTGCTGATATAGCGTAGCTCGTGGTGCTGGGACTTGGTTGAAAGATTGGGAACAGGCTAGCCGTATGCAACAGCTACGAATCAAAATTGATTCTTGGAGCTATCAGTACGGTGTGGATGAAATCATCCGAAACAGGAATCGCAATTTACTACTTCAGATGTACATGCTCTTGCCACCTGCGAGGTTTTGGCTCTACATGAAACGGGTACGAATTATGCTATTGAACCCAGAAAACATTTTTATCACTGTTCAGCCGTTGGTGGAACTCTTCACCAACCCAAACTTCCGAGAAGGCCCAGAGGACATTTTCAGCAAAGGTATTTAGCAATCAGTATCGTTACAGCAAGTGGCTAACGAATTGCATCGCGAGTTCACAGTTCAAACTAGTGTCCGAAGAGATAGACTTAATCATCTCATATACTCCACCGTCGAGAATGATATCAACATGAAGCAGAACCCCGAGCTCGATAGATGGTGCTACGCAACATCCCGGATGGAAGCACTTGAAAGTTATTTTATTACATGGAACTTTGCCCTCAAGCTGCCTGGTACGTGAGACCTGATACCTCTTGTTGACCCCGAGGATATGCAAAGTAACGATATTCAAGGCTCTATAAAAGACTGCGGTAAAAATATCTAATTATAATATACCACTAAGAGGTCGTTAAGCTGACCAAGAATTAGGAATACATGAGATTGAGAAACTCGCTGCATCTATGGAATCGTCGATTCTCAGTACCAACACCCATAAGCGACCGGAATTTGATGATCCACGATTCAGCGAAGACAACAAAGTCGAGTTGTTAACGAGGGTGATGGTGAGGCGGAAATTCAAGAAAGCAATGTCCGCTCGATTGGATGAAGGTCTGGCTGAGTCATTGAAGGCCGTTCTCTTTAAATATACATATCCAACTCCTCCGACTATGGATGACTGAAAATAGACTCCGTCAGAAGTGTATTATGTGTGCTCAGCTAATCTCTCCGTTATAGCATGGGAAACTTCAATGTGGATGGGACTTTCTATCTTCCCTGTGCTTCGTTTTGCTAAATGGTTGGATCTTAATATCTCATACCTACGTGGTTTGTGTCCCGTTTCAGGATACTATCATATTCTATACTCTATCTGAAACTGACAAGTACCAATGTTTGCCCCCGATCCTCTCACATGATCCAAAAAATTCGTAGCGAGTGCATCGTTCTCCCTCCGTTATAACATCATTCTCGTCCTTTATCGCACCAAGAGCCCGATCAACGCAGAAGCCATTCTGAATTTCGACAAGCCCTTACGTGATCGAACGTAGTCTTGAATCTGAAGTCCAATTCCATCGGATTCGAATCAATCTAATTGACTTTATCAGAATACCATCCTTCCCTGTCACTGTTCTGCTCTCGTAAAAGTAATCGAAGGCCCCGATTCTCATACAACTATCGGATACGCCGGCATGAATCGTCCCAAATATCGCCAGCATCTGAGTTCCAACAGCAGCTACTCATGGCAAAACGCACCTCTTCCAGTCACGGAGTAACAGACCTCCAGCCCCCAGTAAAGAGTTCCCGGTATATTTCACTGATCATGCTCTCTTGACAGCCACAAAGTGCACTGTTTCGAACCTAAAGAAGATCGCTGCCGAGAAAAATTGCCAGCCTAATCAGTTGGCTCTAACTTGCGACGAAGCGCAGAGGATGAAGCCGCAACGTCCAAGCATCGTCCCTATTCCTGGACCTGCCTTAATTTCGGAGATATAAGAGAATCTTGCCGAGGTGCATTGAGCGAGTCGAGGTTTGGCCAACTCGATCACCTTGCCATCGGCAGACATCGATAAACTCAGCTTGGGCGACAGTCTATCTCTACCTACAGCAGTTATAAATGCTGTATAACTGCTCTGGTTGGCATGGGACCGGGGCTCTGTGTATAAATGGGATTATTTGCTACTTGCTGGACCTCTGAGTTACCTGAATAGCATGATTAAAATAAATTCAAATATCATATAGAAAGTAATTCAAGAATAAAATGTTTTAAATGTAATAATATTGCCTTTGGGTGCAGAACAACTCTACTAGAGTTCCTATTGTTATTGACTACTAGGCGCTCAGGAGGTAATATCGCTTTGCGCCACCAAAGCTGGCTGCGAAGGCTGCGACGAAGGAACGAACCAGCCAATGAGAAGGTTTATCACGCACTTTTAATCAAAAAACCGGCGGGGGATCGAAAACACTGTCCCTCTTTCAGTGAAAAAGGAACTAGCAGGGGTATAAGCCAATGAGAGATATAGAATTTTCTCTTTTAGTGAAAATGGAACGGACAATAAGGATGTAGGGATGCTTGGCCCCAATCGAACTGAAAAAGAGCCATGAGGCATCGTAGCAGATTGTCATGTGCGTTGAGATATGCTTGTGCTGCTTTTACATCCCATGAGCTTTGATCCTTCCCTCGTTTCTGAAGCAAACTGTTAACAGGAGAGATATAAGCCCTTAAAAAGAGTTCTAAATAAGCATCTTTTAACTTATTAGCTAGATTAAATATAAAAAAGTAGCTATTAGTTATATTTAATAAGTAATCCTAAACTTTTATAAGGTTTAAATAGTTAGGATCTTAGTTATATATTAATTACTTATAGTAAGCTAAAGCTTATAACAGTGCCTTATATATAAGACTTTAAAACTAAGTTATTATTAAGTAAATCTAACTATCTTAAGAAAGTATCTAACTATCTTTACTTTAATAAAAGTGATATACTGGTTCTTTAGATTAGCATAAGGTATAACTATAATCTAGGAGACTAAAGAACTTTCCTATTAATAGCATTGTCTTATTATATATTTTTTTTTAATAAGCAGTGTTTAATATTTATAGCTAACTATGCTATAAATAAGATATAATATTTATATAGAGATACTTAAGTTATAGCAGTATTGCCTTAATAAAGACTAGCTATATATAGTAAATTAGTCTTAATAAGATAGGCATAAATCTATATAGGTAGAGATATTATTCTCTATCTAGGTTAGAGAGTCTCTAAATGGCGCTAAAGAAGATAAGTATAGTGGAACTTGATTTTTTATTTATAAAATCTTTAGTTATTATATAGTAAGTAAGATATAGGGTAAGGTTAATAGTAGGATTTGCTATAGTAGTTATATGTAGTGTTAGAGAATTTCTTATAGATAAATAGCTATTAAAGTAATTAAGGCTTTTCTCCTTAGACTATTTAATATAGTTATCCTTACTTTATTAACCTTTATCTTTACTTGGTTTTTATTATTACTTTTATTTAATATAGATTTATTATAAGGTATAGATATATTAATTAATAATATATTTTAATTTATACTCTAGGCAGGGTCCTTTTAAAGTTATATTAACTCTTAATATTAACTTCTCCTTAAGCTTTAGCCTAAAATAACCTTAACTATTCTGGGTAAGAACTGGAATAGTTAAAGCTAGAAATATAAGCAGTGCTTTAACTCCTTTTAATATATATACTTAGATCTGGATTTAGAGATAAGTTTAAAGGGCGCTTTATATAGACAGTTAGGAAATCTACCTTAAAGCCATCTATATATATAGATATCAGTGCTTTATATAGTATCGCTACATTAATTAAATAGATAATTAGTTATACCTATAATTAACGCTAACCGCTACTTAACTATAACTAAGCTTAAAAGTGACTCCCCTGCGTGCATTTTAAGGCAAAGTAGCTAACCAGTTAATATAGGTAAATCTAACATAGCTATAAGGATATCGCAACAGGTATCTTTAAGCAGGCATTCCTACTCAGTATGGCGTATTTAATTAGTTATTAAGTTTGCCTCTATAGTGTCTTATATTAAATCTTTTTTACTTAGTTATAACTCTAATCTTTCTTATTCTTTAAAAAGGAGCTGCTAAGTAAAGTCTTTAATAGTATCTAGTGTCTCTTATAGCAAAATATTAGCATTTAACTGCCTTTTAGATATTTAAGTACTTTTAATTTTAATAGTCTAAGACTTATAGATACCTTAAGCTATTTAACTCTAGAAAGTTAGCCCTGTCTTAATATAGTCTTATAACCAATACTATCTTAATTTTCTAATAAGCTTTATTTTTACTAGGTATATATATCTAAGGTATAATTAAAAAATATTATAGCTAGCTAATTACAGGCTATAATGCCTATAAGACCTTGCACTTATTAGTTTTTTTAAGTAAGGATAAGGTACACTGCTATTAAGTTATAAGTAAAGACTCTTTAAGTCTAGGAGATTTAAGGAATAAATTAACTTATTTAATTCTCTGTAAGCTACTTTATTGACATTATAGATTTCCTTAAGATATTAAGATATATAATCCTTTTTTATTATTATAGTATAGCTATATTGCTTATAGATAATAGCAGGCTCAGGTGAGTTAAGGTGCAGGTTAATGTAATTAAGCTTAATAAGTTTTTTTAACAAGACTTAGCTATAAAGCCTTTTATAATTAGAATACTTATTATCTGGCATTGTTCTTGATTAGTTAATAGAATTACTTACTAGCTAGAAAGGAGAATGTAGATAAGCCAGAGCCTAATTTGTTTCTACAGGGATGGCACGGGACATTGGGATAGAAAACGCGACGCGTTGTAAGTTGCAGCTAAACGTCAACAGACAAAAACGCGCCCCGTTTTGAGCCCCAAAATGGGGGTAGAAATCTAATGACTCTGATTGATCCAAAAGACAAAACGCGCCACGTTTTTAGCAAGAATACTTGAGTAGGTAGCGATAGCAAAAAAGACTAGTTTGATGGTGAAAAGAAAAAATTATATCTCAAGGTATAACAGAGTGTATACACATAATGCGGGGGTTGAGAGACATTAGGCTATATGTATTATGCAGGGTTGCTTTACTGCCTCACTGTTGCGTCATACTCCTCACTGAAAGTTAAAATGAGGCTCTATGTGACACTCTGTCCCAGCGTTTCAACAACCTTTGACCGGATATGAGTGAACTATAGTCTACTGCAACTTCAATATCACGGTGTACTTAACTCAGAGTGCGCTGAATAGTACTTCATCCATGAACTACCATCTAACCGACAGGAGGGCTGTTTTCCTAAGTGAGCGTTGTAAACGGGTCTTTGGCTAATCGCAATTCACAAATGGTGCCAAAAGAAAGGTCATTAAATGGGCAATTCGGGACCGAGATATATCTATAGCCGATTTTTCTGAACAAAAGCTAACCGAAATCTTACAATATCTGATCAGAAAGGGCGTCTTTCTTGAGGAGGTCGCTGCCTAGCTCAAATTTCCAGATCTCTATGGGCCTGGCCTTGCTAGTATATATCAACAGCCGGCCATAGAGAACACATCAGCGGACCACCAACTATCCAATATGATATCTTCTTATGCCTAGATAGAAAGGTGCGATTATCTATATACCTTAATATTACTTATTGCCTTTAACTAATATAAATATATTTTAGATTATTTGAAACTGGTAACTACTCTAACCTTATATTAACCTCTAATGGCAAAGACTATTCCGCGCATTGCGCTATTGTTTGCTTGTAATTATTAGTTATATATAAAAAGTGCCAGTTCCAGGACACCAACTAAGGTTCCTTATGTGATACCTGTGGAGCCACACTAAAGTACCGCTTTGATTTCCTAGATAATAACCTTTAGTCTATAGACTGCCTTGTTCAATATTTCTATCGCCAGGATTACCAGAGTGCTTATCGTAGTCATAAAGGCGAACAAAGAGACAGAGCTAGTAACGAGAACTCGGAAGAGATACAATACTTAGATGACTACGTTAACGATTTTCATCTAGTCTTTTACGTCAGGATATATGCACTTGCCAAGAAGTATGATATATTAGCTCTTAAGAACCTTGCAGTTGATAAGTTTAACCAGGTGGTGTAACTAAGTGTATTGTTAGATGAATTCCTGTATGGTGTAGAGGAGGCATATGTATTAACAATACCAGAGGACAGAGGGATGCGCGACGCTATTGTTAAGTATTTCTATGCTTACTTAAAACTGCTAGAAGGCAAGTGTATGCAAGAGACCTTTTGATGTATATATTCATTACTATATGACCTACTTATATTTTAGCACAAGGAATACACTAGCTAACAACTACCTGCTATTAGCTAGGATAGTTTCTGATTTATAATACTAAAATGTATTATGGGGATTTCCGTACTATAACTCTTTATCTATTATGTCTATACTCGTGTAGACGATCCTCTCCTTTATCTAGCCCTCCTATATCTCTTATCCCTAGAAAGCTTGATTTGCTAGCTTGTCGGCATCTTTATTTTGTCCTTGGGGTACCTGCCAGAATAAGACTTTGACCTGGGATGTGTTTAGATTCTTGATAAGCGTGTGCAACTTTTTGAAGAGCTAGTCATTCTTAACAGGCCCAGCCTTTGCATTCCTGTATCGGTTGCTTTCCCATTTGAACACCTACTTAGTTATCCCTTTGATGAGGTATTCTGAATCTGCTTTGATGATGACTATGTGGAGAGGTTCTTTGCCTAGTGCCTTGGTTCGTACTATCTCCATTACCTGCCTAAGTGCTAGAATACTGGCCCTTAATTCCGTGATTTGGTTTGTTACATGAGACTTGGATAAAAGAACGCTCTGTTTAAACTTGGATGTCTTGCTGATGAATACTCTGATGGCAGCCCTCGCGCTTGGTGTGCCATTGCCTCTATAGGTGCCGTCGACTGTAATGATGATGCTATTAGTATGTGGCGCAATGTAGCTATAATTACTGCAGGGATGACCGTTGTTGCACGTAATATAAACTTAATCCTCATTATAGTTGTGGACTTCTATAGAACCCTGACCCTTATCCTTTTTCCCTTATTCTTTTCCGTTTCGGGCTCGTGCCGCAATAGCTAAATGAATGTTGTGCCTTGGTTTGAGCGCCGGCCGTTATCTTATCTTTCGGGCTATTATTGATCCAGCCGTACTTTTCCCCTTGCCTAATTGGAGCCAATCAGATGCTATCTAAAATGGCATGTATCTCTAGAGCCAATAAAGGCCTGTATAACGAAAAGACGAAGCCCAGTACGTTTTAACTAAGAATGTTTGAGTACTAGTGAGATTTATGGTAGGCATAGATGAAAAGTAGAGAATGCGGCGGAATTTAGTTTAACCTTTATATAGTGTACAGTAGGCCTCCTGGTAGTCTGTTTTGCATTGGGGTAATGGACCTTGGAGGGATCATCAACTGACTCATCATGACGACATGCAGTGAAGCCAAGTGAAGCCTAAAAATCAGGCCTCACGAACACGGGTATTGATGGAGGTGAATCGAAATTGAGAAAGAATACTGTATCACAGATATTGCGAGGATGCAGAAGACTAGCTGTTCAATAAATAACAATATGTTAAATGCAACGTTCAAGAATATGATCTAGATTGGGAGCAGATTTCCGGTCATCGTTGTTTCAGCTCACTAGTTATTCTTTCACAAACTGTATAGCCAAATTACAATTATTCAACCAACTAAATATTATGATTAAATTAACCTTGAAATGATGTTAATTTAAGGCGTTTTTGTAACAGGGGTTTATTAAACCTGATAGAAGCTGGTCAAGGTTAATACTTAAGCAACAGCCGTTTCTTATATAGGGTAGGTGATACACCTGGATAGCAAGATCTGCAGGGCGGCCTACCCCGAGTGAATCTACTACCCAACGATACGGCCTGGCAGATGTGATATTGCGGAAATAAGCCAACCTTGTGGACCCATTTGTACAGACGATTCTGGTAAAATCGCTTGCCATTGACTACTAGGATAGCTACTTCTTGAGGCACATGATCCCTACCTAGTGCTGGCCTGCTAGGAATGATGAGATACCTCTTCTCCCCGTCTTCGATGTCAAGCCCAGGCTGGGGTTGGATACCGACAAAGCACTGCTTGCCATTTATAGCTTCAATGGTGAAATAACTTCCTGTCTTATTTATGGCGAATGGCCGCGTGCTGATAAGTGCTCGGCCCTGATACATCAGTCGGCCATACGGCTGACACTGGCAGGAGCCTTCAACAACTTTGGCGCCTCTGCGAAGTAGTGTTCGGGGAATCCATCTGCAATTATCGCCGTGCAGTCTCTCGCTTTGGATAAACAGGATACTCAAGGGCAGAGTGCCGATCGAGGTGAGGAGTATGCGTATCTGCTCTTCGGGAGAGCTCTCTCTTAAAATGGCGTCGATATCCGTGCCAAGAGTGGTTGCCAGACAGACTGCCTCGTCCTCCAGCCGTGTAAGGTTTCGCGTTGTAAAGCTGGTAAACATTACCTGAAACAACTTGGCTGGAGTAAGATCGTTGCTGTAGCGATGCGAAGGAGGAAGACTTCCAAAGGAACGCAATGAGGAATTCGCCATGATTCGGAAGCAGCGAGATTTGTTGTATTGGTCGACTCTTGAGACGAACGAACTTGGCGGAGCATCGCCCGCATGAGCGATGAGTCTCTCCGACGAACTCACTGGCTTGTCAAGGCTCGGTCCTAGGGTCAATGTCTGCCATAAACCGTGCAGGGCTCGTAGATACTTATTCGGACTACGGTCACCTGCGAGCGGAAGAGACGGTAGTTTTTGAATCTTGTCCCAAGCCTCTATACTCTCAGGATCTCCGAGTTTGGCGCCAAGCTCTATCATTCTAGAGCACGCTGGATCTCGTAACTTCTCATACCTGTCCATCCACATAGGGATGTCTTTACAATAGTACAGAGCTTTGTGCCAGGCCATTTCCATCTCTAGGCCGACGTGCCCCAACTGGTAGAATTGGTCGGCAAAGTAGAAGGAGAGAGATTTTAAGAGGCGGCCCTCCTGTAGGGTCCATAGTATAATATATTTAAGGTAAAGATAGTTAAATTCAAAGTCTATAGCTATGGATTCTGCCTATAAGAGGGCAAAGGTTATATAACCTTCTTCTGTCATGTAACAATATCCTTAATTTTATATAAAGGGTATATCGTAAGTTACACTACTTTAGCATCTGCCAAGATTCGGATCGAGCCTAAATAGAGGTCCTGAGTCAGTAATAACCCTAGGAATTATAGTGTTTATCCCTTATATCCATCAAGTCTTGACTTACAGGCACTCCCAGTTGGCACGGTTTACACGGCCCCCAAATGGGCACCTCTTGTCGATAGCGGTGAGGCGGTCAACACAGGCTGCGTAGTCGTGGCCACGCCCACCAACCATATTGCGAATCGCAAAGTTGACTCTGATGGTCGCACTAAAATTTCGACAGGCCTTTTTCTCCTGATTCGTAGCGTATCCTCCCTGCAGATAACCACAGGCCGACTCAATTTCACTCTTCATGGCTCCGACAGACACGCCACTGTTGAAGCAACGATAGTTGACCTGACGGGCCTCAAGCTCGGTGTCGCCTGGCTCAGACCAGAGAGCAGCATCGGTCTCATCGCCGACAACGATCTCAGTCGACCGGGTGTCAAGTTCAAACGGGACTGAGCTTACGCTGCCAGTAGTTTGCTCCAGAGGCTCATTGATTGGGGTAGCAATAGCGGCAGCGGCAAGGAGCGCTAGAAGGCTGATAGGAAGCATAGTGATAAGGGCTGATATAGCAGGAGTAGAAAGAGCTTTACGATAAAGTAATTTAAATAAAGGAATAGGACAAACTTGTGATTTTTTCTTCAAGGAAACGAAGAGAGGCATTTCTTATAGAAAATAAGGTTCTCCACATCTACAACATAAGGTTTCACTTATTAGATTACTAAGAATAGTCTAGACAGACAGGACGGTGCTAGAATGTCGGTGGCTGAGCGGGTATGTTCTGCCTTATGCAGAGCGCGACTTACACCCTAATTGAGCGAAAATATATGCAGGAGAACGCAAGTCAGGGGTCCTTAGCCTGGATTAAAATCATTACTTCGACTAAGGAGGGCAGATGTGCGCCTGGCCTTCGGCAGGTCTATATTTGTCAAAATGGATGAGGCCCACGCCGAGTGAGCGAACCAAACGGAGCCATCTAAATCTGCAGGGCTTTAAACCAGCGCACGGTATGTCCGTTCTCATACGCCAAGACTCGGCGCGTATCCGCTGTAGTGCATTAAAGTCTAAATAAGACTTGAAATGGCGATCTTTAGTTACCTCTGAAGGATATTCTGCATTCAGGCAGGAAAGAACTCCTACATGTTGGAGAGACGCTAGATTGATGTGGGTATGTATATTTCCGGCGCAGTGCACCTTCGATCTAATTGACGAGCATTGCAAATGCAAGAGCGCTTCAAAACAACAGATTCGGTGCTCCTGCCTGTCACCATAAGTCAGCTCCCACTAGTCAAGGGGCCTATCTAGGATCAAGTGTCCCGTGGGCTAATTTTACTGCCAACCTAGAGTCACTAAGTACCCTTCCATCCAGTGAAGATATTCTCGATAGTCTTGCTCGTAGACTCTCCATTCGAATATGAAAGTGCTTTTATTTTCGGCCGTCAGTTCGGATACGGTCCGCGCACACAGGTAAGGATCTGTTCCCTCGGGTAGCGAAACGACTGGATCGCCGGGCGTTGTCTGCCGCCGTGTTTGGCTAGATCGTCCGCTGTACCAGGTCTGCACTCCTGTCTGGGAGTCTGTCTCTGATGTCATTGGTGGGACCCTCTGTAAAAATCCCTGACTTCAGGCCGTTTATGCTTCTCCATTAGGTTTTAAAGATAACCCCACAGATGTAGACTGGTGGCCTTTGTCTGGAACTGTTTATCTTAATGTCCCCAGTCCTCTAAGGTCTGGAACAGCACCTTCTTTGTTGAGGCATTACTATTCAACATTGTGTATCCGTTGACCCGCGTTATTGGCTCGTGAGCGGATTGAGCCTCTTAATTGTTGGATACTCGATGCGTCTTTAAATTCACGATAGTATTGCTGTAGTCAATCTTGAGGTTGTAACTGTTAATTCTTTTGCTTGATTGTTCTTACAACTGTGGGCCGGGGAGTCGATGCTCCCTCTGATGCCCCTTACTACCTACAGAATATATTTATATCCAAGATATTCGCACTCTTGCATACGCCAGCGCGCTAGTCTAACAGTGCAGGGCGAATTAAATTTCACGCGGCAGTCAATCTAATATAGGAAGTTCCTAAAGTCTATACAAGCACTGTATATTACCTTTTCCGCTCTAAGACCCTATAACAGGACTAGATATAACCAATCGCTTCTATAATTAAGCCTGCAGGAATCTTATTTAGAAAGGCTATCTAATTGTTTACATTTTATTATAGCTTCTTATAATTATAGATTATATAAAGCCTCTATGCCGTAACTATATATAAGTATTATAGATATATCTTTTACTATTTTATTTTAATACTTTAGTACTTACTAAAAGATAAGGTTAGTAGGAATCTGTTATAAAGATATTAAAGTATAAAGTCTATTATATTTATCTATTTACGTTACTTCTATTTTAACCTGTCTTTAGCCTTTATAAGTATAGATAAAAAGCTTTTCTTTACTGTTAATATATATTATATTTAAAT
>JAAOAN010000972.1:0-17099 GCA_013396205.1 Fusarium mundagurra
CTACAGGGCGCCTTGTGGAGTATAATCTTCCTTGTCTCTCGGATGTATCTGAAATGACCTAGAGAGGGAGGGAGGGTGGGGGTGTGAAGTTGTTGCGTCTAAGCGTTGAGAGATGAAGAAGTTATGATTGAGTTGGTTGGTTATGTTTCTTGTGATGCTAACTAATTTCTTCAATATCCGAATAGTGAGTGAGTGGATGCCCTGGTCTGGGTTGTGTTGGGCTGGGCCTAACTGGGGTAATTAGTGGGTGTGGTCTGCGAATCTACCTCAGGGAACTGCACAGTAGTATGTAGTGGAGTTATGGATGTTTTGGGGCGGCTCCGTCTTCATCCTGTGGCTTGAAGGAACATGTTCACCCCATTACTACTAGCCTTACCTTATACAGCGGTCATCAGTCATGAATAATGGCTCATACTAATAAATGTCTCTGATGATTCAAGTAACTCTAGGAACCTGAGCAATTAATTTGCTATGTTAGGTTAGTAGTGAGACTAAACCAACCATTGCCCGTGCGAGTACGGTATATTGGTGGCTGAGTGCCAAGTTGATGATTATTACACTATAAAATACAATGCAGTCAGTTGGTTCCGTCAAGGATTGAAGTGTTACGATCAGAATTAAATTACATATGAAGTTTTGAAGAAGAAGAAAAACCCCTCTCTTATATCCCCTGTTAGATTTTGAGGCCCCTTGTCACGAACACCTCGGATCCGCCTACAGGCCTCAAAGTCAAAGCTTCTTTTCAGGGTAAAGATACCTTGTTCCAACGGTGTCTTTTATATCGTGGACCCCACAATCTCATCTCTCTCACATCACATCCATCACTCGCCTTCACATCTCATCACCCCATTCACACGACGCGAATCCTCCGCCACTCGGTCATTAGGGACTAACAAGTCCGTGCCTTGCTTATGGAACACATTTCGGGCATCTTCTGCACCCCCCTCCCGTGTCAAGTTGGGCATACACGGCTGGGATAATCTTTAACGATAGATAATCAGCCGTTCATGCCAGGGGCTGCGAGCTGTGGGCATGGGTGCTCCCGCTCGCTTGAAAGGTACGCTGCACGTCATCATAAGCTGAGACTCGAGTCTCGAACTTGTGCTTCAGCAGAGAAGCGTGTAAATTGGTGTCCTGGCTTGGATGATTCATCCTTGGATTTGCACCAGGGGCCAATGCAACGTGGAGTGGAATAAACCCGCCAGGCGCCAATTTTCCTCTCTCGCTTTGTTCCTTGTCATCCGGCCAAGACAGACTCGTCAGATGTTGGTGATTGCTTTTGAAAACCAATAGCCTTCCCCTGTCATGTCACTTTTGACACGAACCGTTAATCTGAAGCACCCGCCTGTAGCGCCAGGATTGCTAATCTCTGACGATGCATGTAGTACGCATCTTATGCAAGTGGTGAGAGTTCACATGTCACTCGACGCATTGACGCAAGTGCGTGGTACAGTTCAATGCTGTGATTATCCCTGCATATCCTCGCACTTTTATTTCATCGTGAGTTCTAGTATTATGCCCAATATTACACGCCGTATCTTCATTTTTTGCCAGTATTGAGAGGACTGTTGGGGTCGAAGACATCAGTGGTGATGAGATCGGGGTAGGACACGCCGCCCTGCTTGAGTGCGCTGTCCATGACCTCCATGATGACTATACTCTCTGACCAAGGCATCGAAGCACTCTCCTTTTTGCCATCCCGTAGGCAACGTGCACACTCATCCGCCTCCCAGAACATACCGTGGCCCCAGTTGTTGCGCTTAGGATCTGTAGGAATTGGGCAGTTCACTACTTCCACCTTGCCATTGGCGTCCGACTTGATCACTTTGTACTCGGTCGGCCGGAACGCAGGACCAGTAACCTGGATTTCACCCTTAGAGCCCTGAATACGAATCGCGGGGCCACCAGTGTAAAGACCATCGACGTCGGTGGCGATGCGCAGTGAGGTAGTCGCAATACCAACAGAGTTGTGCTTAGGGAACTGACAGATGAGACTCGTGGACTCGTCGGCACCTGTGCGATACTTGTTGATGGAGGCTACAACCTTTGGAGCCTCCTTTTCGGTCTCGGGCTGGACATGATAGAGAGATTGGAAGACCCAGGTCAAGGAGTAGATGCCGAGATCGAGTAAAGCACCACCTGCAAGATCAGGATTGACCATGCGGTTGAAATCAGGAAAGTCAAGATCTTGGCTATCAGTATTCTTGTTGAACGAGAGGTCGGCTACAGCAGTGGTCAGCTTTTTCGTATAACCTCGACAGGCATTCTTCTTACCGAATGTACGATAAACAGTACCAATGGCACCAGACTGGATCAACTCTCGAATCTTGATACTGAGAGGGAAGTATCGTGTCCAGACAGCCTCCATAAAGAAGAGGTTCTTGGACTTGGCGACCTCATACAGCTTCTTGGTCTGTGCAGCAGTAACGGTGAGTGCCTTTTCACAAAGAACATTCTTGCCAGCTTCGAGGGCCAACATAGCATTCTGGAAGTGGTGGCTGTGAGGTGTAGCAACATAAATGATGTCAACGTTTGGGTCGGCGACTAGCTCAGCGTAGGAGCCGTAGACAGCAGCCGACGAGGGGCCATCAATCTTCTTGATAAAGTCGCGTGCGCGATCGACGGAGCTGGATGAGGCAACGGCGACAATCTCATGCTGTACATCGTTGACATCGCGAGCGGCCGGGTCTGTAAGAAGGTCCTTAGTGAAGCCTATGATGGGGAGTTTAGTGCCTTGTTCATCGTGTTACAGAGCTGAACTCACACTCAGCGATGCCACCGGTAGCCAAGATGCCCCATTTAGCAGTGTAAAGAGCCATAATCACAGCTGATTAGTGATGAAGTTGATATGCCACGCAAAGGACCAAGATGTTGAAAAGAGGAGGTTAATAAGTATTCTCAGATTCAACAACTCGAGTGATGTTACATATGTATCTTGATGAGCTCCGACCCCTCAGAGCTATGGCGGGGCAATTGCAAGATCCAATCCAATCCAATGATGTCAAGGCGGTTTGTGGAGAGATGCATTTCACTTGGCATATCCGGAGACACGGCCCGTTGTTCGATACTAGACAGTTTTAGGAAGACCTCTGAGCAACAGCTATAGTAAAATCGCCGATCAATAGAACACAACTTATTTAAATGGCGTGACTCATTGACCGTGAACATTTGCGCTTGATACTGTCCATTGATTGTGATTTCTCAACCCCACGTCGATGTGGGGGGTTGAAAACGAGAATATCGACATCAACTAGATATAAAACCGACTTACATGATCTGGTCATGTCCGCTTAATTTCCGCATGAACATATGTACAACTAACTGTACACTTTCTCCAATTGTGTTCGAATAGTTCAGCATTGTCTCACGCTCAGCTTCAAGTTTACTGCTTATAAAGGCATCGGCTTAGTTAGACGGTCGCAACCCTAGACCTCTCAACCAAAAACTGCATGTCTATACGCGGGGAACCCTCAAGGTTTGCAGTCAATGATTGGCTGCCTAGTAATGGGTGTTGGTCGTTGAAATTGACGCCATGTACAGGTGGTTTGAGGCTCACCGTGCATGGCGTAATTAACCAAATCACCAGCTCAACCTATCTCCAAACTCCACCTCTTCACATTTCAAATACCCCTCTAGCGCTGTCTCTCTCAAGTCCTGTGTTCTACCAACACCAATAAACCAGTCGAGTACTTATAGAGTCAATCAATCTTATCTTCTCTTTTCAGTGGTACTTTTAAAACATGGCAGCCAAACTAGCCAAAGACCTCACCCTCAAGGGCTCATCCACTGCCATGCCAAAGCTGGTCTATGGCACAGCGTGGAAAAAGGACAGATCAGCAGATCTTGTTCATTTAGCTCTCAAACACGGCTTTCGCGGAGTCGATACAGCAGGACAACCCAAGCATTATAATGAGAAGGGCGTTGGGGAGGGTGTGCAACGAGCTATCAAGGAGGGCCTTGTTAAACGTGAGGGACTCTTTGTAGGTTCCGTCACCATATACATCAACAAACTAGGCACTGACCTGTCCTCAGATTCAAACAAAGTTCTCTCCTCCAGGGAACCAAGATGAAAATGCACCCTATGATTTTGATGCACCGCTTGTGGATAAAATCCATCAATCTATTCAGTCATCCTTGACTTACTTCACTGTTGAAGACGAGGAACCTTACTTCGACAGCGTGCTTTTGCATAGCCCCCTGCGAACTCTCGAGGAAACCATAACTGCGTGGAAGACTCTGGAGACATACGTGCCTCACAAGATCCGCAACCTTGGCATCTCTAACACGACACTTCCAATCCTTAAAGCAATCAACGAGGCTGTCACTGTTAAACCAAGTGTTGTCCAGAACCGCTTCTACCCTGACACCAACTTTGAGGTAGATCTCAGGTCCTACTGTCGAGAGCAAGGTATTGCTTTCCAGTCATTCTGGACTTTCAGCGCCAACCCCAGGCTCGCTGCTACCAAGCCAGTTAAGCTGGTCGCAGAGAAGGCTAGAATTTCCGAGGTAGCTGCGTACTATTCTCTGGTATTGGGGCTCGAAGGCGTAACGGTTCTGGATGGAACAACGACCGAAAATCACATGAAGGATGATCTTGAAGGTATCGAGAAGGTTGCCACTTGGGCGGAGACGGACGGAATAGCTGAATGGAATTCTGCTTTGAAGCAGTTCAAGCAGAGTATCGGCGAAGCCTGAGGGTTCCTATGAATACGTCTGGATCTTCAGTGGTGCTCAGGCGAATGGTACCTACTGTAGGGGCGTAGAGGCAGACTCGCAGTTTCTGCCAGTGATGGAAAATGGAAGCCGTCAACTTTACCTTTAGCACCAAACGCATTCTGATTCATTCACATAAACTCTTGACCTTGAATGTCACATCACTTCTCTTACTATCAATAACATAAAACTTTTTCTTCCTCTCACATTTTCTCAAAACCACGAGAGCATTCGCTTTCATCACAACTCGCCTTTCGCCGCCTCTTATGATCGCATCAGCACTCACCGATCGCAGTGAACATTTGATCTATCCAAGAGAACGTCGCGCCAGTGTTTCCAAACACAGCACTATATCATGAGTATTCGCCGAGACGCCGTCCAACGAGACTTCGGTCTCCGACCTGGTGCGTTTGATGCTTTTTGATGCTGCATCTCTTAATTCCTTCACCTAACTCTTACTATTAGGTTCACGGGCTGTGACTAGACCTCAGTTGTCCATCGAACCCGCAGAAGATGTTGTGACATCGCCCACCGAGATGAACTCTCCTCCCGACTCGTCTGATGATACCCGAGAGCCGTATGTGCAAGATGGTACCCCCCTCACCCCAGTTAAGGACACTTGCGATGACGAGCGCGAATCAACTATCTCTCCAACAATCAATACCAAGGGTCTGCTTCCAATCCCAAAAATTCGATCCCCAGAAAGACATGGCAGCGACGATTCGCAAAGTGGTAAGGAAAGCCCCGTAAGCTCGGAAACTCCTTCCCTCCCCGACCATTTCCCGCCTTACCCTAGAGAGCAACCTACACGCCAAGAGATCGCACTCTGGCGTGAAGGATGTATGGCTGTTCAACGTGGGGATGGGAGCGTTGATGGCTTCGACGTCGTGGAATGGCTGATGACAAGAAAGGGGGGGGTTCTCAACCCTTGGCCTACGCTAGACGAAGGGCGGATGGTCGTCGAGAGTATGGGGCAGGAGATTATTGACTTCGATGCGATCCACCGCCAACAGGAGGAAGAAGCAGAAGTTGCCAGGCTCAAAGAAGAGCGTCGACAGAGAAACAAACGACGATATCGACCTCGAGGTCAGATTGAGAAAGAAAAGGCCGAACGACGAGCTGCCCAAGAAGCCCAACAGGCCCGAGATTTAGCTAAGAAGACATCCAGTGCCTCTGATTCGGAACAGGGGCAAGATATGTCCGACACAGACGAGCCTCTAGCAAAAAAGGCTAGAGTTGACAGTGAATCCTAAACACGGCCACGAAGAATCAAAGGCAGCTACCTAGGCACACACACGGACTTGCATTTACACCCACAAAAGGTGATCTCGGCGTTGGGGCCCTTCCAAATTAATAGCGACTAGGGGCCTGATTGCATTCTAAGTCGGTTGCTTTGGTGTCAGCTTTGGAGTTCTTTGGAGCAATATGGGTGTTTTGTCAATTATGTCGTTGCGATGGCGGATGATCACTTGTTGTCCGCCCTGTAATACACTTTATTTGAAATACTTTTACGTTCTATTCTTTTGCTTTCTATTGGGCAGACTTTCCAATGTCCTTTGCAAAAGTGTTTGCCACAATAAAGGGAAAACATGCTGTTGCCTCCATGTATACCTTGTGAATGGTCAGTGGCTAGCAGGAGTAGAAGAGACTTGTTGACTTACTTTGACATTATCAGCTCCAATCTTGATTTTGCCCCACGATACCGCTTCATCTGGTCTAGCACCCGCATCACTGCCATCAAATTCTTGTGCCGTGTTGATGTAAACCGCAGACTCGGCACCATTGCGCATCAAACATGCATTGGCAATGTGGTGCTTGATGATACCACCACCCAGAATGATCATACCGGCCCGCTTGGCTCGGACAGCAATGGTGTTGATGCGTCGGATATCTTCAACCAGATCGATCTTCAGTTGAAGGGGCGAGGTCTTAAAAGTATGGAAATAGAGCATGTCGCCGAGGCTTCCGTCAGTGATGGCAGGGCAGAACACTGGAATATTGTTCTTGTATGCCCAGTAATAGACGGATCGCTCATCATTAATCTCCTTACCTAGACGATGAATTACCTTTGATGGCGTCCAGTTGATCTCTTCCTCAGTGCCTTTACTAGCCTCCTGCTCCTCAAGCATCTTGTCGAGAATGGGGACGACCCAGTCTTCGAAGGCGCAGTAATTCGCATTAGGAACAACAAGGTTTCCAATGCGGTTGAGACCCTTGCGGCGGAGTTCGGCTCCAGGGGTACTGAAGGAACCAACATATGTGTCACCAAGGCACTTGATGAAATCCTCTTCGATGCCACCAGCTGTGGTGACGATACATGACACGTGGTTATGCTCGACAAGCCAACGGAGGACACCACGAAGGCCTGATGAGATGAGGTTGGAAGTATATCCCAAGAAAATTGTGGTCTTGTCCCCCGTCTCTGGGTCTCTCCATGCACGCTGACAGTTGTTAGCCAAGGTGGTGTGCCTTTCATATTGAGACTCTAGTATAGAGTTTCTGAATCAGAACGCACCATATCATTGATGATCCTCACGGCCTCACACATAGAAGAAGCTTGGAAGCCCATGTGACGCATGCCCTCGAAGAGATTCTCCGCAGTGATTGGGCCTTTGAATTTGTTGAAGTCCAACTCCTCGACCTTCTGAGCGTCAGCAGGCATCTCCTCGGACTTGACCAAGACAGCCTCTGTGGCCGCCGAGGGCGGAGCATCGGAGTTGGAAGTCATTGTCGTTGATTTCGCGCCCAAGATGTTGATGTAAGTGGTGAGTCGGAGGTTTCGAGTCGTAAGTTTCTAGGTAAAATGGTGTAGACAACCACGGAATTGAATGGCCACTCGAAAACTCAGCAAATGTTGAACACAACGCCTGGATGAGTAAAATATTTAAGAATGAATCGAGTTTTCCTAATGGCGATATATATATCACCAGATATGCTTTTCTCATCAAAAATTCTTACTTATTCTATGCTTCGTTAATAACATTGTAACTCTGGCCTTATCTTTATGATTTCTTCCGTGAGAAAATCACGGCTCCGGGCTCCACAAACGGCGGGGTCCATCGGGGCTTCAAAAAGTGGGGTGCATGTATCCCTCCGACTGGCAGATCTCTTTGTGGTCTAGCGTCTCACGGCAATTCTGGGTCAAGGCCCCTGGACATTCGCTGAGCAGCCCTTCCATCCACCACTAAGCGCCACGCGACAGTGTGTCCATTCCAATTTGCAGGATGGGGTCGCTTAAGCTTCCATAGGCCCTAGGATCCAAATGCACGCCTGAGGCTTGACTTTGATCCTCAAACCTTCCAACCTACATCCAACCATCCCCTCTATCGCAAAAGGTACTGTCGCCTTTGCATATCGACCCTCATTTCAACGCGATTTCCTTGTCTCGGACACGGTGTCGCATATAATAACGCTAATAAGTTCTACGTCTGTTTTGACTTTCTTATTTGATACCCCATTCATTCGACGGGTTAAGGGTGTTTTTTGGTAACCGAGACGCGACGTCAACGATCTGGGTACGACACGGCGACACAAGGCCTGCGAAAGTTTTGTAAATCTCGACGAGTCGATTTATTCAGTGTTAAACTTACGGGGCTTTACGTGGCGCACGATATTCGGAGTCACAATTTTGACTTTTACGTGACTGGGTGTATGGGCTGCCTATAAATCACCACTTCCTTGGGGCATCTGCGGCCTTTGAGAAATGTACGAACAATCGCCCCATCCCATAATCTGCAATTTTAGTCATGCGGCGAAGGAGAGACTCTAGATACCACCGCACGAATCGGTCCTTACGCCGTTCGCCTCCCGCGGGATTGTCTTCATGCTGACTTCATCCATCTAGGGCCTCGAGATACTCACGCTATGAACGGTCCAGATCACCCCGTGACCGCTCGCCTGACCGATTTGACCGAACTCCGCAGTATAACGACGGAGACAGACGCCGACCGTCTGACGCCCGAGCAGGTAATGGCGGTTTTCAGCCAGGACGTGATTTTGGAGACCCATTACGACGTGAACCACCTCGCGGACCAAAAGCCTTGATCGATGCGCCTAGTGGCCCTCGAGGCGGAGGATTCGGAGGAGAGTTCCGCGGTGGCCGTGGACGAGGGCGCGGTCGTGGATGGTCTTCAAGAGACGACAGCCGAGATCGAGGTCGAGATAGGGACATCGATTTCCGTGACCGGTACCATGATGATCGAAGCCGTGAACGCGACCGGGATCGCGAGCGCGATAGAGACTGGCGTGAGCCAAGAGATTTCAGATCACGACGTTCACCTATCGGCCGTGCAAGGTCACCAACAAGAGATTTCCGAGATCGCGATGGCCCTTTGGGAGTAGATGCCGATAGATCTCGACGCGGTTCAAGAGATGGAGGTCCTCCCTCGGCAGGATCATCTTCCTCCGATCCCCAGTTCGGCATGGCACCCTACCCTCGCGGTGGGGGCTTCCACCGAGGACGAGGTCGTGGGAGAGGTGACTGGTCTTCGGAGCGAGGTCGCGGCAGAGGGCCTTATATGGATGATAGAGGTGATCGCTACCCACGCAGTCGGTCTCAGGAGGGTCGCTGGGCAAGGGACCGTGATGACAGGGAACGGATGGACCGGATGGATCGCTATGCTGACCCAGATACCCGGCGAGACATTCGAGACGATCGCGACCCCCGCGACCGCGAACTGTTCCGAAACAAATTAGAGGCTCGTGCCAATGCCGGCCATGACTCGGGACTTTCTAGCAAAGAGGTATCACCGCCTCCTGCCGTACCTTCTGCATCTGCTTTCGGACCCGTTCCTAATCGAGGACTGAGTGTTGGAGAGGGTTATGTTTCAGCCAGCGCTGCAACAAAAATCCCCCCGACAGCCCCCCGCGCTTTCAATGATCGCCCCCCGTCAGCTGGACACGACCCAACAATGCCGTCAGTTGGTCTCGGGAAAGGCATGATGCATGATGGCCCCTCGATTCCAGTTGGTCCCAGAGCCCAGCAGCCGCCGCCACCAAGGCCTTCTAGCAAGCAGTGGATCAATCCCAATCTAAAGAAGGGGCCTGACTCTCCCAAGTTGATGAGGTCACCAAGTTTTGTGCAACAACGACCACCCTTACGATGCGGCAGCTCCCAGTATGATCACTATCACGATGATGAGAGGCGGCCACGTAGTAGCGATGCGAAGTCGGAACCGCATTACGATAATCGTGCGCGAACTAATTATAGCGCGGAACCTGGAGAAATCACCGTCAAGTCCGAACGGGAGTCCCAATCTGCAAGGGCATCGATGGATAGAGACACACGACCTACTAATGCTTCCAGACGGGATTCTTATCGATCCGGCCCTTCACCGACCATGGAGAACACGCCCAGATTTGGCCAGGAGTCAGAAATACGCGCAAGGGACCCAAGAGAAGCTCCGAAGGAAGCGCCCCGAAGAAAGCGTTCGCAACCAATAATCAGAGTGTTGAGGTTCGAAGTTCCCCCGAAACCAGCGCCTGTGGAACAGAATTCCGAATCTGACGACGATGATGATATGGCCGACTATTTCGATATGGAGATTGGGAAGACTGAGGCTGAACTAAGCAAACTGGAAAAACCAAAGTTACCAACTCAAGTCATGGCACGGTTTGCAGCTCTGTCTCACGGCTCAATGGTCAAGATAATCGGGGAAGGAGAGGGACTGCTCAAAATGGTGAAAAAGCTACCAGAGGCAGTGAATAAGCGCGTCATTGAAAAGATACACGACCCGAAACCTATCAAGGAGGCAAAGGAAGATGTAGAAATGGCCGACGCGGTTGACAGCACAGACAAAGTTGATTCCGAACCACCAAAGCAACTGCACCAGGAGGTACAGGCCGAGCTGGATCCTGAGCCTGAACATTCAATTCAAGTCAAGGGTTCTGAGGAGCCTGTTGAAGCTGCCCCCGCTCAAGAATCCGCCGCACAAGGTGGTCCGGAGATTACCGAAAGGCCCATCGAACATGCTGCAAAGGCAGCTGGCGAGAAGATTGATGACAATTCCCACGAAGAGGCTGCTCTGAGTCTTGACAAAACGCCCGATCAAAGTCGTATCGAGAAGCCTGACGAACAACGTACTGAGAAACCTGTGGAGCAACCCATCGAGAAACCCATCGAAGAGTCTCTTGGAAAGCCTACTGAAGAAACGGAAGAGAATCATACAGAGAAACTTGTACCAAAAACTGAGAACGAGGATACCGAGATGTCCATTGCACCTGAACTTGAACCAAAATCAGGAGCTATGGATATCGACGAGCCTCCTCCTGAGACTGATCGAGTCGCACCCGATAGTCCACCACCCCCTTCCAACAAGAAGGCCATGGCTATGCCTTCCATAGCAAGTGAGACTGCGCCTATAGAGTCACTTGAGCCTCAGAAGACGGAACGAACACCTCTGGGGGCGTCTGAGGATTCTCACAAGGAGAGATCTGACAAAGACAAGCCAGTTGACATAACTGCAGAGGCGAATGGTGTACAGCCCACACAAACGCCGGTGAAAAAGCCAACCGAAGCCCTCCCTGAGCCTACTCCGGCAAATCCAGATGATGCTGTTTCGGAGAAACCCGCAAACCCTTTTACTGAGCCCCGCCCCGACAACCTAACAGGGAACGCTGAAGCTCTTGGACATAGGCAGGCCGCAATTGAAGGTGCTCCTGTTTCTGTGGTGTGCCCGAATGTGGTTTTGCAAACGACGGAAACGGCATCAAAACCACCTAGTACGCCGTCACAGGTTGACGACGACGAGACTGAGTCTGAAGATGATTCTTTCATGAACCTCGATACCGTTCGACAGTATATGGCCACGCCTCCAATCGATAGTCTACCCGACTACAGCTGCATGCCTTGGGATAAAGATGGTACTTTCTTAAAGACCCTCGACTCCAGCATTGCATTGGACGAGTTTGTGGTCGAACACCTCAACAAGATGCATTTGGAGAAGTCAGCTGAACAGGACCACGACAGGAAGATCTATAAGGACAACTACGAACGGTACCTAGATTTTACAATGTCGAATGATCCAGCGGCTGTCAAAAGTCGTGGAAAGTTTTCAGTGTCGACAGGCATTGAAATTACAGGCACCGTAACGCCTGAGCCAAAACATGAAGGAAGTGGTCGTGGACGTCGTTTCGCAACTGAAAGAGACTTGGAACGAGTTTTGCAAGCATCAATGCGCGAAGACGAGGAGAGAAAAGAGCGCGAACTTAGAATGCAGCAGGAGAAGTATCGCACGGATAAGGAAGCCATCATTCCGAACATGATTTGGAACCAGGAAGAGAAGGACAACACCAAATACCTCGATAAGAGCGGATTCACGCCTGTTCACCGGCTGGTATCAGCATGGCGGGTTTTGCCTCCAGTTAATAACTTCACTGAGGAGGAAGCCGGCTTGTTTGAGAAGAGATACTTGGAAGCACCTAAGCAATGGGGTCGGGTTGCCGAAGCGATTCCGCATCGTGATTTCGGTTCTTGCATTCAGTATTACTACATGAACAAGAAGGACCTTAATCTGAAGGAGAAACTCAAGAAGCAGCCTAAGAGGCGCAGAAAGGGCAAAGCGAAGCAACGATCTAGTGCATTGGTGTCGGAACTTGGCAACGGAGACGGAGAAACGGAAGAGAACCACGACACAGGAGAAAATGGCGAGAGGCGACGACCACGACGAGCAGCCGCGCCTACATGGGGCTTCGAACAGCCTCCAGTTGACACAGAGAACTCGACACCTAATGCGACACCGGGTAGACGTGGCGGGTCCGCGAAGGTCGACCATCCCGAGAAAGTGGATGGAAGAAAGAGGCGAAGAGGCCCAAAGGAAAAGGAGCCCAAGTCAGCCAAGGCAAACCAAACGTTGGCTGCAGCCCCTGGGCCTGGCAAGGGACGATCGAGGTCAAACTCCAGAGCGCTTAATACCGATGGTCCTTCAACTCCACTCCCAGTCGTTGAATCCCATCGTCTCCCAGGTCAGTTCGAGCAGCACCCTGCTGGTATGCAGCTCCCTTTCTCCGTACAGCAGCAGCAGCAGCAGCAGCAACAACAACAACAGCCACAACAACCTATCCAAACCCTCGAACGACAGCAGTCAGTTGCTCCATCCTCCATCTCCGAAGTCATGGCAGCGCCTTCACTTCGACCTGACCCACCGCCTCAGCCTGCAATGGCTACATTCAACTTAGCCCACCCGCCGTCAGAGCGCAAGGCGCCTACTCAGGCATCTAGCTATTGGAGTGTGTCTGAATCTAATGACTTCCCGCTCCTCCTGCGCTCGTTCGGCTCGGATTGGACAGGGATCGCAGCCCATATGGGCTCTAAAACCGCCGTCATGGTAAGTTCTGATTGTTTCACGTAGGGCCACTACTAATGTGCTCGATAGGTCAAAAATTACTTCGTCCGTCAAAAGGATCAGGGCAAGGCCGAGTGGGAGGTGCTTGTTCAGGAAGCTGACAGGAAGAGAGCTATAGGCGACAAGTTGCCCGATCCTCCACAACCATCAACAGGAGGGCGAGGGCGGAGATATGACAGTTCAGCTGCAGCTTCTCGGCCGTTGGCTGTTGCCCCAGGTATCGATCTGCACGCAGAGACGTCGCAGCCCAAGATGGAGCCGTCAGTCCAACCCCCTCGTGTTCAATCTTTTGGCATGTATGGCAGCCCCATCGCCCAAGCGCCTATTACGCAGCAACCGCTTGTTCAACCCCAACAGCAACCCATGCCTATTGGACAACATTCAACTACCCAGCCAGTAACTCAGACTATGTCCCCAGGTCCAAGGCCTTTGAGAGCACCTGTACGGCAATTCGGGTTTCCTGACGGTGAGCGCGAGCGAGACCGTGAACGTGAACGTGACCGTGAGCAAAGTGTCCGAGTACCTCTTCCGCAGAAGGCTTCCTCAAGACCTCCTGGTTCGGAACCACGGGAGCAGCGGCCTCTGGCTGCCGCGCAGCCTCTACAGCCAGTCCGGAGCGAAGCTATGATCGAACATAATGCCCAAATGGAACGTCAAAAGATGGAAATGCAGCGGCTCGAACAGGATCAGCTTGAAATGTCTCGACATTCGGAAAGACGGGTCAAGCAGGAGCCTGAAGTGACACCACAGCCGCATCGCTACGAACCGTTTGGGCATCGTCAACAAGGAAGTCTTGGGGGCCAGCCGCTGGCAAGGCCACCGCAAGAGCCTGGACGCCCTCCATCTTATGCTCCTCCTTTGCAGCAACAAGCCCCTGTGCAGCCGGTACGAAACCTAATGGGCGAGCAAACCCCTGTTCGGTCACCTCAGATGAACACTCCATCCAGCCGCCCCATGTCTGCTCTTCAACATAGACCGTCATCTGGTTCGATGCACGAACAATATGGCTCGGTAACACCCCAATCTGGTACTCCAGTTCAACCACCGGCAGCGGCGCCACGTCCAGCAGAGCCTCGTAAGGGAGGTCTCAACATTATGTCACTGCTTAATGACGATCCTCCCCCACAGCCCAAACGCGTCAGTGATGTGACTAGCACTCCTACCAGGCCATCACCTACTCCTCCGCCTCAGGCCATGGGCCGGCCGCTCCCAGGCCCAGCACCGCCTTCTCAGATGCGACGGGGCGAGGCAGAGTCATACTCTCCTTACGGCCGAGGAACCCCAGTAATGCCATCCCTCAAGCCAACATATGCGGATTCCCCTCAGCCTCAGCACATGGGCAGTTCGAGGGCGTCCATCGGGGTGTCCCTAGAAGCAGCAGCAGAAAGGGACTACTACAGGCAGAATCCTTACCAACCCAGTAGCCATAGCCGAACGAACTCACCACAAAGTGGCCACCGATATGCTCCTCCTGGACCCCCGGGACCTCCTCAGTACCAGAACCAGGGGTATCCGACTTCATACGCTGCAACAGGTCAACCAGCACATGCCGGATCGCCAGGAGGGCAATATGCGCTTCATCCGTCTGCCTCTCGGGCACGAGAAGTACCCCAGGGTGGCCGCGAGGCTTCATGGCCGCCGCCTCAACAACCTCCTTCCAGCATGCAGCAGCCGCCTGGATGGGCATCTCAACAGCCACCAAATGCTCAACCCCCACCGCAGCAGCAACAGCAACAACCGTGGCCTACACAACATCCCTCGTCCAAGCCTCAAACCCCAGCGCCATCTTGGGCACCATCACAACCACCTTCACAGCCTCCGCCCCAGCAAGCTCACCATATGTCCATGAGAGACGATGGGCGCAATTCTTACTTTGCTGGTGGACCTGGAATGCCGCCGCAGCAGCATCAGATGCAAGGACGCTACCCACCAACAGTGTCGCGTGGCCCAGAGTCAGTGCCACCTCCGCAACCATACTCACGTTATGCTTCTACTCCGGGCCCTGGCCCGCCTCGAGAGATCCCCGGCCGCAGCTACACGCCCATCAGTAGCTACGACTCACGCGGGCCACCCCAGCCTCCGCCAGGAGCACCGGTTTATCCCAGCCATGATCCAAGAGATCCGCGAGGAGATCCTCGAGTTGATCCAAGAGATCCAAGAGATATGATGAGGGGAGGACTGAGACCACATGAGTACGAAAGGCCTCCACCAGATCACTATAGGAGGTAGATCAACGGAAGCTTCTAGGAGCACCATCCTGGGTTTGGCGTAACTGAGGCGATAGGCTATGCAGCATTAGCGGTCTGAATTACATGTAAACTATATATTTATACTGTGACTGATTTTTTTTAATTGGACAAGCGAAGTTGATAATACAAGCAAACATAACCTGTTATCCTCCTTTCTGCTGATTTGTCACTTTGATGTTTCGTCAAAAGTATGTCGTGAGAGGCTCAAGAGCTTCATGAGCCGAACCCCACTGTAAAGTAACCAAAGTAAACAACCCCGCCAAAACTTCCTCACACTCCACTGGGGTCAACGCGTTGAAACCAACGACAACCTTCCATTCCACACACAGCCTTGAAAGCACACACAGAAATACATTCGTTATGGCCTCCCACTCAAGGTCAGCATCCGCGATGGGCGGTCACGAGAAGACGTACTTTGAGCAGCAGCGCGAGGCTCTGATTGGCGAGATCGCAATGGCACGTCATGTCTCCCCGTAGTCATGACATAGCGATTATGCTAACATTATGCTGTCCAGAGCTTTGAGCACGTCTTGGCCAACATCAACAAGTTGAACCGATCTCTCGAGGCAGTCACCGCTGTATGGACAACATTCTCTTTCAAGATTACCCAAGCTAATTGAGATGGATGCACAGGTCGGCAACGAATTCTCCTCGGTCGAGGCACTATGGTCGCAGTTCGAGAACGTCATGGACAAAGATGGCAAGGCTGAAGGCGAGACGGAACAGGCTAACCAGGCGGAGCATCATGAAGAAGAAGGCGATACTACAGTGAAGCACGAGGGGGCGTGATGGGGGCTTTGGAAGGCCGATTATGATACCCTACGGATAACGAATTAATGACCAAGTACTACAAGATCTCAAGGCAACTAATCACGAAGGATCGTTGGTGATGGTATAACTGAGCATAGTGATTTGACATCAAGAAACTTTAGCGCACGCACTTCCACCAGGAGTAATATTCTCGACGAAGCAATCTTCACTGTCTGATCTTTATCTGTCTGGCTCTTGTATCTACTCTTCACCAAGACCTCCTCTCAAATCCAGAGTCTGACAATCTGTACCAGAGCCGGCTCAACAATTTTGATTTGGCTTCTTCAGCTCAGGGCGGCAATCATTGACCAACAGTCAGACAGTTCCAAAAAAAAGAAATCAACAAATCAAACAAGCAATCCTCATCTTCACCCTTGCATCGGTACTCGATATCCAGTAGGACTCTTCTGAGGGCTTCAGGCGCTTAATACCCTCTCATCTCTTAATCGTGGACGGTAGAAGCAAAGCTTCACATAGCAGTAATTGGTAGGTGTTGTCTCGACTCTTTGCAAGTGGCTGCAGCGTTTGGTCCATATCGCCGTAGGCCAGTCTCGTAGACAAACATCGGAAAGGGTAAAGCAAGTATAAAAACAAGCAAAAGGCAAAACCATTAATGCGCGCTCATCGCTGCGTCAAGCCGTGTTTGGGCGTATGCCCGTCATGGGTATCATAGTATGTATCATCATGATAGTTAGTCTTGCAATTCATGGCGAAGGCAATAGGTAAAAGGGGAGATAGCTAGGTATCTGTGGGCGCTATATTAGCTGCACCAGGTTGTTAATGTATTGGGGGTTGTTAAATGTTTGCTCCAACGTAGAGCCTGCTGCCGAGAGATCGTGTGACTTTTGGGAGATGTTGTGGTAAGTAGGCAGGTAACGTAAGGTGAGCAAGTAGTTTGAAGAGTTCCTCAACTAAACAGGGGGTATTCCTGTCAGATGGGCTTTGCAGTTCTCTCTGTAGTATATGTCTTTTTTTTTTTTTTTTT
>JAAOAN010000972.1:17152-41176 GCA_013396205.1 Fusarium mundagurra
GTTCATGTTTGTTCATGTTTGTTCATGTTTGTTCATATTTTCTTCCTTTTTTTGGGGGGATTTTTCTGACTTTTTTATGCTTCGTCGTCTCACATTTCTGTTGATGAGAGATCAAAAGAACTCGTCGGTCGGATCAACGGTCATGTCGACATGGTTACCAGCGATTTCTTGATAATCGCGGCCATAGCGAGCAGCTACCTCGGATTCGGGGCTTTCGATATCTGCAGACTCGAAGTCCTCAAACTTGAGGTAGGTGATTTGTTCTTCCCGCTGCGTTCTTCGGATGAGCTGGACGGCATGTTGCAGGTTGTCAGTGGGCTCATGGCCACATTCTTCAGCACGATGGAGAATTTGCTCCCTCATCGTCTCGTACTCTTCATCCAAGTACTCGCACATATGAAACGCGGCGGTCGCCTCGCGATTGATTTTGACCGCAAAGCGCCGGCCCTCGATAATATTTCTCTCTACAGATTGGTAGATCTTGAGACGTCGGCGACGAGCGGCCTCGTCGCTCTCTTGCTCTTGTTCCTTGAGTCTCTGCTGCTGGTTGTGTTTGTGTATGGAGGCTACTGCATCCGCTCGGTCCCACTCAGCCAAGATGACTTCGTTTCGGGACATGGCCGGCTGCACTTGAGCGGTGTATTTTTCCTTTGCCAGGGAATCTATGTAGATAGATTCCTTGAGACGATCGCATTCGGCGAAAAACTCTTGTGGCTGGCAACCCTGAATGACGGGCGCTTCTGGGTGCGCGAGAGCAGCTTCAATCTCAGCCTGGAGTTTCATATTAGCATCAAAGGCTGAAAGACTGAAAGACAGAAAGACAGAAAGGGACATATGCTTACTCGACTTGGCTTGTAATCCATGGCAGACAATTGTCCATCACTGCCTGCAGTTGAAAGAGCTTGTTGGAACCGCTGTTCTGCTTTGCCGTCACGAAACATCCCGCCGATCGAGGTCAACTCGGCAATTCCATCTCGCCAAGTGACCACAGCTTTAGGATCGCGGGCAGCTATGCAACTTGTTAGTAAGTATATAAGACAGAGAAGCATGTGTCAACTTACCAATCAATCGCTCAGGGCTTTCGCTCCGGACGTTCTCAAGGTTTGTGAAAAACCCGCCAAGTCTCTCCATGTCGAGCTCCTTGATCAAAGCCTCCGTGGCTGGCTGTCCCGGAGTAAAGTCCTCTGGGATTTCTTCTTCATCCTCCTCAAATACTAGTACGTCGGACCCCATGTCCTCGGTGGCGGCGTAATACTAGTCACCGTCCACTGAATCTTGGTAGTAAAGTCCCTCAGGGACAAATCTGTCTGAGCTTCTTGCTCTTGTCAGAATCCACTCGGTTTGGTCGCTGGCATCGTCGCCCTGCTCAGCATTTGGTTCTGGGGTCTTCTGGCCCTCGCATCCAAAATTGGTGTTCTGGTCCTCGATGCTCGGGATCACCTGAGAGTGGTTTGTGATAGGGATCGAAGATTCATTGGAAGCGACCCTATTGGGCGGGAGCTCAAGGTCTTCTGTCATCTCACGCAGCAATCGCTGTTCGTCTGCGGCGGTCGATTTCGTTTCATCCATGTTTGGTCCAAGCAGCCCGATGCTACGAATTCGATCAACAACGGCAAGAGAGCTTCGGTGACGGGCATATGCCTACAATTGACAGTCAGAAGTCTGATCTCGGTTATGTCCTAGCCAATACCAGAGCAAACTTACCTCTTCGACAGTCTCGACCTCTGTAGGGTCACCTCTGTGCTGCCAGGTTCGGGGCAGATGCACATCTAGGAGCTGTTAGTTTGTGCGAGAGAAAGACTTGTCTTTTGGAGACTTACCATTTGTTGTGTCGCGCTCGACTGTTTCTCGCGTAGCTCGATTCTGGCCGGCGGTACCACGGGTATCCTGGTTCATGGTTCGGTCAGATCGAGTCTTGACTTCTACAAGCTGGGCTTGCTTGTTCTCCATGTGAACTTCCATGGCAACCAGAGCGCCTTGGCTAGTGGACTCATCGCGCACTTGTTGGTTGTGGTCTTGATTGTCAGAATATGGGACCGGGGTCATTGCAGGCCGAGGGGGGAGATTTTGATCCATCGAAACATCAAACTTTGACGGATATGACTGGAGGCTTGGAGTCCTTGAGGATACAAGGGCCTCGTGAGCCATTTCCTGTGTGGTAGTATTCAGGTCGCCGGGGAACTCTCGAATAAGCTGACCCATTTCGTTTTTCCCAGCTGGAAGCTTCCAATCAAGGCCCTTGAATGTTCTATCCTGTCTGTATGACTGTTGTCAGTGTTCTCGATCATATCAAATATATCTTGAAGAATACTTACTCGACAATTTGATTGGTAAGCTGCGCATCACTCTGGCCGAGATTCTGCGAGGAGGATTGGGAATTGCCCTTGGTTGAAGACTCAGACTTTGTCCTTCCAACCAGCAATGTTCTCCATCGAGGAGGCAATCGGCCCTTGTGCTTCAGCTCTCTGTTTCCATCACTCTTGGGTTTTGTTTCTCCATCAGACTTGACGCTGCCCATAAGCAGACTCAAGACAGAACTCAATGAGAATTTTGACGGCGATTTACTCGTGGGATCGTTGCTGTTTGTGTGTGCCTGCCCAGGGTTCTCGTTCTGTAGAACATTGTCCTCCTGTCGAGCAGTACTGTCCTGGTGAGCAGTCTCCTGTTGAGCATTCTCTACCGGTCGAGCATCCTTTTCCTATTCAGTGATGAGGTTCCGTAGATCAATGCGCTGTAGCTCGGTCGCCTCTAGCTGTCGGGTAATGTCTTTCTGTAGATCAACAAAGTATTCTCTTTGGGATTTAAGAAGCTCGTAACGTGCCAATGAGGCTCCATGGCCATCTGATGTGTTGTCGCTTTCGTCTTGAGAAGGACATTCGTCTTCGGTGGCGCTTGAGTTCCTACTGCTGAGATGCGTGGATGGGTTGGATGTACAGTTTCGTCCGCCAATCGCGATGCTTTCATCGTTGATAGCGGCATCATGAGCGTCCCCTTCGGAGACGCCCTGAGGGTTAGCTTGCTGGATTATAGTTGTGCATGTTGTCATAACAGATACGTCGTCGCCGTTGGTTTGATGAGTAGCAGAGCATTGAGGGCTCTTGCCGACAGGCTTTCGGGATGAATTGCTGACAGATACGAGATTGGTTTGTGTCTCGCTACTTTCACCGACTTCAGTGATAGGATCAAGCTGATGTGGGACGTGAATGTCACTCGGAGCGGACTTTGCCCGCTTATGAAGCTTGTTTCCTGACTTTGTGTCGAATAGTTTTGCCCAGGATAGTTTGTTGTTCTTTCGTTCTGTGTCAGTTTCGTTTGCGTTGCGTAGTTCTGGAAGAGCAAAGGTTAGTTCAAACAAATAGGTAAACAAAGTATTCAGTTCCATACCATCGACGCCCGCCTCGGACCATTTCTTTTCATTTGCAGAGAATACATCTTGAAATGCCAGTCAGTATGTGGTCCCGTATATTCCTGATATTCTTTGGCGGATGGATTGTGAGTCTCACTTTTCAGCTCCGCTTTAACCTTCTTGACAAAATCACGGAATTTGACTTCTTGCGGCGAAGGAGCTCCTAATATAATATCAGTATGATGATCTCGATGTGACAGAAGATAGCACATTGGTATCGACTCACTGGTAGAGGTACGGACGTAGATGCCATCGTCATATCGGTGTCTAGCTAAGAAGCTCGCGATCCATTTGCTGCTCCCAAGAGCAGCAGGGTAGGATGCAGAGCCCTGCATAGTGAAGAATGTTTCAGGGAAATGCAGTGTATGAAGATGATGAGAACAAGGATGGTAGTTTGAAGAGACTTGGTCACTGTAGTGAGATGAAGTCTTGATGTTAGGATGTTGAGATGATGTTATGGTATTAAGTGAAGGTGAAGAAGTTGAGTGTGATGGAGAGAAGAGAAGGAAGAAAACAGACGGAGGGAACAGAAGACATATATAATGGGGCTGGAAGCGCTTGTTTTGATAAAATGAGCATGAATCATTCTATCTACCACTGCTATTGTCCCTGGCAGCCGGCAGCAACTGGCAAGTAAAGTGGGAATAGGAGCATGGGCGGCTCGCACTGGCAGCTGGCAGCTTCAGTGCCACTGCCAGTGGCATCAGGCTCCATCTTCCTACAGAATGTCCTGTATCCACATAGACATGCAGCTCCATGGTCCATCCGTATGAGGACAATAGATGCTATACAAGCGCTAGAGAGTTTCAGTTGATCATGCGATAATGCCCATCGACAATAAACAGTGTTGCTTGGGACAATGTATCTGGCAATAACTTGGCTTGATCAAGTTCTATAGACTTCAGGGTCTACTCACAGATCAAAGTATGGCTACTATTTATCAAAGTATCTGAATCCCATTTCTTAGTTATTACTAGAAATCTATAATACAATGAGGGCTGGCTCGTTACCGTTGACTCCGTTTTCCCCATCTCGCCTCCATACTAAACACTAACTGAATGTGATATGCCTCTAGCTTACTTACAATGAACCACATCTTAATATTATTTGGTACATTTAATGCCATGCAATAACTCGGCCGTCATTTACTTCTTCCCCTTAGCCTTGGCACCAGTAGCCTTGGCCTTGGTTCGACCTCGCTTAGGTTTGTCCTCATCCTCTTCTTCGTCGTCGCCAGCAGCCTTGGCCGCCTTCTTGGTGACCTTCTTGGCTTTCGGTTTTTTGATATACTTGTCCTTCTTGAAATCGATTTCGTCATCTTCCTCGTCAACTTCAGGTGCCTCGACTGCCTCGGCATCATCATCTTCGACAGCTTCCTCAAGATCAGGAACCTCCTTGGGCTGAGCCTTGGGAGCGACGACATTGCTGGCCTTCATGAAGGGAACGGGGTGGCTCATTGCATTGTATCTAGAGAGCTCGTTAGTTGCATATCGGAGCATGGGTAAATGGTCAACCTACGTTCGGGTGAAAGCAGCTTTGGTCTTGGTCTCAATCTTGACGTGTTCCTCGTCCATCGGTCCGACACCGAGTTCCTGAACCGCATCGAAATCTTCACGAGTCAAGTAGTAACTGTCCATCAAATCAATGACCTCTGGCACTGTCTCGTTGCCCTGCTTCTGTAGACGATCTACAAGCTGCGTCCAAAGGATAGGAAGGTACTGCTGGCGAATCTCATTATGATCGCCAGAAGATTTGAGGCGCATGTGAGAGTGAACTTCTCGAATTGACCTGCCCAACCTTCCGTACTTGCTGTTGTTGCCCAACCATGACGTGAAGTTGGAGCCCATGAGCTGGCCTGCTATAAAGCTGGCGGGGCGGACCGTACTAAACACAGCATGTGTGGGCATCAGGCTCCAATGTTGCTGAGGTCCGTGGATCATGCGATCGACAAGGTCTCCGTCGCTGATGCTCTCTGCTGCATTATCGAACAGTTCGAGTGCTTTGAGCTTGAGCTCGCGTTGGTTATACCCCTTTCCATTTAACGCCATAGGTTTTGTTCGGAGATAGTTCTCTTGTATCATGAGATAGCTGAACTCGTGGTCGTTGAAATAGAGCTCAATCTTATCATTGAGTGTTGATTTGCTCGCGGGGGTGAACAATCCACCTCCCAGCATCTTTTGGCAGATGTCCCACGGCTTAAGGATGACGTGCTTTTCCCAAGCCTTAGACATGGCCTTGCTCTGGTCGAAGTCCATACTTGTCTGGTCTAATTTTGCTGTGGAAATCATATTGATGATCTGTCGAATATCCTTGTTGCTTCCCTCGATAAGAGCATCTACCACAGAAGCAGGAAGCTTGAGCCCTTCTCTGTGGCAAATAGTCATGACGCGAGATCGAACTTGATCCACAGTTGGGCGATTGAATCGGATGTCGAAAGCTGCGTGGTCGAAAGGCTTCATCTTGGGCAGTCTTCGCTCGTTACAGATGAGGATCAGGGGAACCTGTGTTTTTTTGCAGAACTTTGCCAAAGCACCGACACCGCCTCGGTCGCCCGCGGACATACCGTCAACCTCATCCATAATGAGAACAATTTTCTTCTTGGTTGCATCCACATCTTTGCCATCGCCAGCAAAGTAACCGAGAAGCGACGTGTTGTTCATCACATCGCTCACTCCGTTTTCGACGAGCTTCTTGCTTCGAGTATCGCTTGCATTGCTCTCCAAAACGTCATATCCCTCTAGTTTCGCAGCTAGGTGAGCAGCCGTTGTCTTGCCAATTCCAGGAGGTCCAGAGATGATGATGGCGCGCTCGCCACCCATTCCGTCAGCACCCCTTCTTTGAAAGTTGTATTTCTTGTGTTTTGGCCAGTTTCTGAGCCAGTTTTGGATCTTTTCGACTTGAGCTTTATTGCCACAAATATGACCGAGCTGTGTGGGTGCATACTTTGAAGTCAGTAATTGAACGGGGGGTGCAGCAGCAGCCTTCACAGGAGGGCCTCCAGCGGCAGCCGCTTTTTTGGCGGCCTTCGCAGCCTCTGCCTTTCGAATCTTCTCTTCAGCCTCCATCTCTGCAACTTGTTTCTTGACTTTGTCTTCTTCGGCCTTTTTCTTCTCCTGGGCCTTCTGGGCTCCTTTGCCGCCACCTCCAAATGCAGGAAGTTTGCGTATCAGTTCGAAAAGTCCGTTCTCGTCAATTGTCTTGATGCCGATAGACTTAATCTTTGCCAGCTTACTTGGCCCAGCGTCTTCTCCCAAAACCACAAAGCTTGTCTTGCTGCTCGGCTGACCAACGACTTTACCACCATACCTCTTGACAAGACCTTGCCCCTCATCACGACTAATTGTCTGCAAAACACCCGTGAAGACAAAACTAAGACCAGTCAAGCATTCATCCGCACCTTCAGGGAGGTCAGCTGCACCGGCAGCTGGCTGAGCAGATGCATTACCGCCTCCGAATGCGTTCTTTCGCCAATCGAACTTGGCATTGTCATCTTTGGGTGGTGGTGTAGGGGCACGAACAGTAGTAATGTTATCGAGAATATCCTTGATCTCTTCATCTTCAGGTTCATCATTCTTCTTTCTTGGAGCCCGAGGTTTGGCGGCAGCTTTGGGTTTGGTTGTAGCCGCTTTCTTGCGTGGAGCTTCTTCTTCAGACTCTTCTGAGTCTTCTGATAAAGATTTTCGCTTTCTGCCTTTTGCTGCAGGTTTGGCTTGTTCTTCCTTCTCTTCCTTCTCTTCCTTCTTGACGGCGGATTGGAGGCCTCGAGTCGCTATTCGCTTTGGCTTAGGAAGTTCCTCATCCTCGGATTCGTCCTCCTCGTAGTCGTCGTTCTTGCGCTTACTTCCACCCTTGGCATCAGCTGCAAAAATATCTTCGTCGTCATCGTCCCCGTCATCCATGTAAGCATCAGACTCCTGATCGGCATTGTGGCGGGAGTAAGAGGTTGTTGATTTTCGTGTGGCAGGAGTTTTGTCATTCTTCGCTGTTGCTGCGGGCTTCGAAGCAGTAGGCTTTCCTCTGGGACTTGATCGAACGGGAATATCAGGCTTTGCGGCAGGCTTCTTGGGTGTTGCTGAACTTGTAGGTTTGCTGTTCTTTGTGGAAGCGAAGTAATCATCAGCAGAAATAGCCACGCCCTTAGTTTCCTCCTCCCTGTAAAAAGTCAATTAGAAGGCAACTGGCAAGACAGAAGTCAAAACACAAACTTGGCTTTTCTCTTTGGGGCGGGTTTAGTGGTGGGCTTTTGCACTCTGCTTGGGATCAGCTTGGTCGAAATAACAGGTGGAAAGAAACCAACTCACTCTACTGCTCCATCTTCGTCATCGTCGCTATCTTCGACGACCTTTCTTCCCTCTAAACTTATGTTAATGCCGTTGTAAGTCCAAGAGTAGCATTGTTTGGCTTACTTGTACGCTTGCTCTTGGCCAGCTCCTCGGCTTTTCTTGGAGCAGGTTTTGGGGCGCCACCACCCTTGGGTCCAAAGAAAGACCGGATATCGGAAGGCATTTCTGGCAATCTCGCTTTTTTTTCTTCTTCTTGTTTTACTGGTGATTGAAGAAGTGCATCGACCTTTTTGATGGCATGCGCCAATGTTGCCTGGGTGAGGAATGGTATCGTGAATCCCAGGCAATCAAGGAGCAGCCTAGAAGTCCGAGTCTAGTGACGTGCACGGTAGCTCCTATCAAACGCGAAGCTGACGCGAGGTCCGTGACTGCGAGCTAAAGTGGTTTCAGATTGTGTGCCTTGAAAATTAGGCCACAATATCAGCCCACCTTCGGCATCGGGAAGATTTTCTGGAGCTCCGTGGTTCGAGACAGCTTCAAGTCGACTCCGTTCGCCGCCATGAAGCTCGCTAACACATCGGCATTGCTCAATGCCTTCCAGAGTTTAAGATTGTGTGCCTCTTCGCCTCTGCGACAACCTCGTACCCCTCTTCGGCAGTCTTTGAAGACCCTTGATGCGATTCGACGACCTCAAAATGTTCGAGCCTTTTCAACGACCCCATCAATGTTGGGCAACTGGCTTGAGCCAAACCTGAACCGAAAGAAGAAGATGGCAAAGGGACGACCTCGTGTGGCTACAGGTGGTTCGACCAAGGGTACCACAGTGATTTGGGGCGACTATGGTCTACGAATGACGGATCACCACCGAAGAATCAGCGCCAAGCAATTGAAGATGGCCGAGGACACCATTAAAGTGCGACTTCGAGGTCAAAAATACCGATTGTATAAGCGAAAGAACTGTAACGTCGGTGTATATGTCAGCGGTAACGATGTAAGAATGGCCTTCCCGGAGTTGGGCGGAACATCGGCTCATAGTTTTACAGATGCGTATGGGTAAGGGTAAGGGTTCATTCGATCACTGGGCAACCCGAATGGCTGTTAGCCAGATTCTTTTCGAAATCCGAGGACGACTTCACGAGCAAGTTGTGAGAGATGCTTTCCGTTTGGCCGGTAACAAGCTGCCTGGTGAATATCCTACAACCTTATTTATTGAGCACAACTAACCACAATCTCAGGTCAATGGGAATTCGTTAAGAAGGGAGAGCCTCCCATGGTTGGAATTACCAAGTTGGACGGCGTGACTCTAGAAGAGTTGAAAAGACCTCGACGACACATTGCTCCCGTTGAACTACTGGAGGCTTCCTCACCTACAACTGAGACTCTGGTCGGGAGCACTTCTGAGGCTTCCCGCAACCCCTAGAGATTTGGACTGATGAGACAATGCCATGTACATTATAGAGGTGTAGATCTGTTGTTGTAACTTGTATGAATACCAAATTCTGGATCTACTAATACTGGAAATAAACAAAATGAGATCTATGTTCAATAATCTTACAACTGTATAGAACTCATGATAAAGTTCATCTTTTCTTGGTGGGCATCAATACTTTTCCTTGTCGAAAGCATTGCAATTGCTCGTTGCCTGCTGAACTGTCGTCACAATTGGATGTCGTGCACGGACCACTTCATTTTCTAGACATCATCCACTCTGCCACTTTACGCGACAACGCGTCTTCCACCATTTCCCAAAAAGCTGCCTCGACACAATTCTCACCCCCAGACCAAGCAGCTTCCACGATGGCACTTATTGTTGACAAGCACCGACCGCGGTCTCTCGAGACCCTCACATATCACAATGAGTTGTCAGATCGCCTTCGCTCTCTTGTAAGTCAATAAACCTGGCTTGGATGAGCAGCATTGTTGACTAGTACCCCTTTCAGGCCCAGAGCGGTGATTTTCCTCACCTACTTGTGTACGGGCCTTCAGGTGCTGGAAAGAAAACCCGAATCGTCGCTACGCTGAAGGAGCTCTATGGGCCAGGTGTGGAGAAGATCAAAATCGATGCTCGAGTATTCCAGACGACTAGCAATCGAAAGCTCGAGTTCAACATTGTCGCCTCCGTCTACCACCTTGAAATCACACCATCCGACGTTGGAAACTACGACAGAGTTGTTGTTCAGGACCTTCTTAAAGAGGTTGCACAAACGCAACAAGTGGATCAATCAGCGAAGCAAAAGTTCAAAGTCGTGGTCATCAACGAAGCGGACCACCTGACGAGAGATGCACAAGCAGCTCTGCGACGAACGATGGAAAAGTACTCGCCCAACCTACGACTAATCCTCTTGGCGAATTCGACTGCCAATATTATTGCTCCGATTCGCTCAAGAACTCTACTGGTCAGAGTAGCGGCCCCAACGCACGAGGAAATATGTGATGTGCTAGCCGTGTCGGCGAAGAAAGAGGGTTGGCCCGTTGTGGAGGGTCTTCACAAGCGAATAGCGGAGGAGAGCGGACGAAACCTTCGACGAGCTCTCTTGATGTATGAAGCTGTTCATGCACAAAAGTACGTTTTCTAGTGAAATTAATGGCTGTGGCATGAAGTAAAAGCTAACCTAGTTGATAGTGAGAAAGTCACTGATAGCACAGTCATCCCACCGGCAGATTGGGAGGCCCTTATCGGCCAGATCGCAAAGGAGATCCTGGAAGAACACTCGCCAGCCAGAATCCTGCAGGTGCGGTCAAAGCTTTACGACCTCTTGACACACTGCATTCCCCCCACTACTATCCTCAAGACCTTGGCGTTTAAGCTGATTGCCCTCATTGACGATGGGTTGAAAGGCGAGGTTATCCAGTGGGCGGCTTTCTATGAGCATCGCATCAAGACCGGAACCAAAGTTATATTCCATCTGGAGGCTTTCGTGGCGAAGTTCATGAGAATTGTCGAGATGTACTTGATGAGTATGGATATGTAATTATACTAGAGGATATTCGGCGTTTTAGGAAGGTTGATGTAGCAAAATCCACCGAACTCGACAGTACGTACGTGTCGATGCTTCACTATATCTCAACTGCAAGTCACAACTCTTGTAATGTGCTGCATAATATAAGCCGGCAAAGTAAAGTTATTGTCAAATTACTAAGTAACTGAACAGGAGATCTTGGCTCTAAGAGTGCAAACGGGTCTCGTTGGGCGTCAAACTTGAGATACCTTACCATAGAAACATGCCCGTGGAGCCCCGGACCCGACATGGAGAATCATGATGAAGTGGGGAATGAGGATGGGGAAACGGAACCTTGTTTAGATACCGTGTGCCTGGCTAGAACGGATGGAGAAATGGAAGGAGTATCATTGGCTATGGCATTTTCTACATGTTGGAGAGCATCACTGATATTGACAAACTTACCAAGCTATTGTTAGTCTTATATAGAGATACCTGTTTGGTAAGTTATTAGATCTCTTATTTCAGCTTCTTTAGCGGCCAGGATGAGAAGAGATCTGTAAAACCCAAGTCCGCTAATTTATCGCGAATATGGGAGCAATCAGTATCCTACTCGGTAACTTTAGTGAACAATAAAAGTTTACTGTGTGATGGCGCATTCACCACTGAGAATAACCGCGGGAACTCATGAGGAAGACCGGGCTGGATTGAGAGGAGCCAGATCTGTCCTCCGTAGTGTGTGCGTGAACTGTCTTTCCAACGAGTGCAAGTTCAGGATACTGCGAAAAGGAAAGACGGTCATGGCAAACGGACAAGTTCCATTCGCTGATTGCATCACTGTATGACAATATCTCGGTCGAGTCCCGAAGATACGGCCAGCCGGCAACATTCTGCAAGTAGATCTATAGCGTGGCTAGAATGACAGGTGAAGCCACAATCTTGGGGATTCCGTGGCTTCGGCTATGAGATGCATGTTGAACCGACCGTTGGGGCACAGATCAACATGGGGACAGGGGTTGACTTTGAAAGATTGGCATGGAGATGCCAATTGGGGACGGTCATCATGATGGGCGATCTCGCGGGAAGCTAGCGGCGACACGGAGAATCGCTTTGGCCTTTAGTTTTCGCTATAGAATCTATGATTACCTTAGTGATCTTTGGGACACCTGTTGCACACAGCTTGATAGATGCAGTAGCACGTAGAACAATGTCCTCTTCTCCAAATTTGAGGTATGTGTTAGAGTCACTTTGGTACACAATCTCCAAGACCGTAGCAAAAGCACTGCATCAGAGATACGTAAATACTTTCTCCAAAAGATGGAAGTAGAGAGTACATGCCGTGTTCTCTACAAACACCCGCAGAGGGACAACGGAAATGTCCTAACAAACTCAACTTTGTTGAGAGGGAAGAACGCACAGGGAATTAGATCCTGATGTTTAGCCATGAAGGGGCGAAGTCGGAGGCTGAGATAGGCCAATCACGTTGTACAAATCTTGACCCCGAATGCGGGGGGGGCGTGTGAGGGGCATCTGCAGCTGCCACGCTGCAACAATGTGGGGTCAAATCGAAGCCAATTAAAACCGATTGCCTCAAAACGGCAATAAGAGCACAGCCAGTAGATAAGGAAAACACGCCGTATGTCCTGTTGCAGGCATTACTGCAGGGAGCTTCGCCAGTTGAGAGCCAGAGCATCGAACAGGGCATTCATCTTGAGAGCGATCTCGGCTCGCTGCCAACAGACAGGGTCAGTGTTGTCCTGCATTGGCGAAATGCAACGCCTTAACCGGGTTCCACTATATTGCCAGTCTCCCAAAACTCCACCTCCTCCGTGACTACGGTCAATCACATAACACGTTTTGGCTGTCAGTATGTACTCCTCTGTGTACGGCCCCATAGCGGCTCCGTCATATTGGATCAAGGAGAGTCAAAAGAAAACTTAGGACCTTATCCTGAATAACAAAAAGACCCAGGTAAACTTAGGTGCGGCTTGACTAACCTTTAGACTGATTGTTTTTGACACCTAAACTTGGGGTCTGGAGTTTTCTTGCTCCCTGAGGTTGATGCATCTCTTCCCAAGGCTGTTCAATCACGAGTAATGTCATGTAATATCTCAATCATAGTAGCCAGGATGTTACTCTGGTGGTGATGGCACATAATTGTCCAAGCTTTGACTATCTGTCTGCTGGCTGACATCACCGGTTCTGTTTAAGAAACAATCTTCTGTTGGCCCTGAAGCATTGGTCTATCCGGCTGCCGCAGATAGTTCGGCAAAGCTAGCTAGTGCAGGGATTCGGTGATACCAATACTTGATAGGTGGATATGCCAATGCATCGTCGATGATATCAAATTCGAAGTCATTGGATGTTACCATGCATCATGAGCCTCCAACGTTGAGAGCTGAGACAGTATTAATTCTAGTAGAACTCTAGTATTCCATCACCTATTATCTTAGGTATAACTCTCTTAACTTAATTCATAGCTAACAGCAGAGCGCGACATGTCAATGGTTATGGTTATCGACCTGGGTAACGTCCTGTGAAAGCTTGAAGAATATTCATAAGGCTGTTCTTAAATATAGGGAACGGTGCTACGTAATTACGGCATGTATCATTCAACCAAGTCGAAGTCAACTTTCTCTACGCTGTGTTTTCAACAGAGAATGACAAGAAACCCAGCATAGGCCAGCAAACGCGGTGATAAAGTTAGTAGATAGATGGTAGCATTCAAGCCATCGTGCTATAAGTAATACAAAGCAGAAAAGCTGGTGAAACCAACAATGCATTCTTCTTCGGGCGTAGGGCTTCGGGATAGAACCGATGCGGTCTGATATGGATGAATGGCCGAGAGGATAATAGGATACATGGCGCGGCAAAGGGGTTCTCATATGTAGCGGCCACATCACAAGCCCTTGTATGTATATCACATTGGCATTTGTGTAATGCCGACGTCAAGTCGCATCTTAATTCCAAGGCTCACATTGCTGACGGCCAGATGCCGTGCTTAGTATTTTGGCCACTCTGAATGCCGAGAATTCAAGTGTGAATCTTGGTGACGATCTATAACGACTATCAGACTTTCATGTTGATGTACTCTTACTGAATTACTAGCGGATGTGAGTCGCTAACTCACGACTGGCTATTCGGGACTTGAGGTGGCTCGGGGGAAAGGATCACGGCAAGACCCCCCCCGGTTCGCCGGCCGCAGCTCGGGTTTGGTGCCAACACCCACTGAGACTGATCCCAGTTGGTGCAGGTACCAGTGACAAGTCGCAACGGCCGGCCGGGCCTCCAATGATGATGGACCCATTTGCCATAAAGAAAGCTCCCCCCGCAAGCCGGACCTCATCAAACCTCTGGATCCGTCTCAACTATTTCTCCAGCTCCTCCCCCTACTCTAAATCCAACTAAACGCTTCCTCCTACTTTACTCTTCATTGCCTTCTCCAACCTCTTCTCCTCCTCCTCCAATTCACATACCTACAACTCGACTGCGCGATCTCTGTATCACCATATACCAGCAACACCGGAAGCTGTAAGTCCTGCAAGTACAAGCAGTTCTGAAAAGCTCCACGGTCACGCTACCCCGCCATCAACGTCTCACCTCCAGGCGCAACGCTCAACGAAAAAAATAATTCTCAATAAACCCCAGCAAAAGACACAATGGCAACCGCCGTCGAGCAACCCCAAGTGCCCCAGGAGCTTAGGACTTCGGCTCCCGAGTCTCTCCCCAAGAGTGCTATCCCAGCCGCCGTCGCTTCTCCCGTTCCCGCTCCTGCAGCCACCGAAACTGTCTCATTGAGAGCTGAGGAGACTCCCGCACCCGCTCAAGAGACAAAGGCTCCTGTAGTCGCTGAAGCTCATCTCGTTGATACCTATCGTAAGTTTGCGCAACCAACCTGGTCTGTCATCGCTAACTTTCAGCCTAGACCCTCCTCAGCGCATGTTTGCTAGTAAGTCAATTGCGCCCCTCTGTTTCTGTTGAGGCGAAATTACTCGCCGCAGTGTCTCCCGCTAGACCCTGCTGTGTGGTTCTTTGCTTATTCTTGACCCCATCGTGCTCCGTCTCCCTGGCTCATACTAACCTTGCAACCCGGCAGAGCATCCCCACCGGCCCCACCTTGCCAGTAAGTGATCCCGGCTTCCGCACCGGAGCCTCAACATGAGCTGACCCACTCTCATAGACCTCGAAGAGTACAAGCGACTTTACAAGGAATCCATCACTCAACCCGAGAAGTTCTGGGCTGAGCGCGCACGCGAGCTCATCTCTTGGGACCGCGACTTCCAGACCACCCGAAGTGGTTCTCTTCTCAATGCCGATGTCTCCTACTTCAACGAGGGCCGCCTGAATGCCTCATACAACTGTGTCGACCGTCATGCTTTTAAGGACCCTGATCGCGTTGCCATCATTTATGAGGCCGACGAGCCCACCGAGGGTCGCAATGTCACTTACGGAGAGCTCCTCCGAGAGGTCTCTCGTACCGCCTGGGTTCTCAAGCAGATGGGTGTACGCAAGGGCGACACCGTTGCTATCTACCTTCCCATGATTCCCGAGGCCATCATCGCTCTCATGGCCTGTGTCCGTATTGGTGCCGTGCACTCCGTTATCTTTGCTGGTTTTTCTTCCGACTCTCTCCGCGACCGTGTTGTTGACGCCGGCTGCAAGGTTGTCATCACAACTGATGAAGGCAAGCGAGGTGGCAAGTTGATTGGCACGAAGAAGATTGTTGATGACGCTCTCAAGCAGTGCCCTGCTGTTGAGAACGTCCTTGTCTACAAGCGCACTGGCTCAGAAATTCCCTGGACCAGTGGCCGTGACTTCTGGTGGCATGAGGAGGTTGAGAAGTGGCCCAACTACTTCCCTCCCGAGCCTGTCGCTTCCGAGGACCCTCTATTCCTCCTCTATACCTCCGGCTCCACTGGAAAGCCTAAGGGTGTCCTGCATACAACCGCCGGGTACCTCCTCGGCGCTGCTATGACCGGCAAGTATGTCTTTGACATCCACGAGGGCGATAGATACTTCTGTGGTGGTGATGTCGGCTGGATTACCGGTCACACATATGTCGTTTATGCTCCTCTTATGCTTGGTGTATCCACAGTTGTATTTGAGGGTACACCTGCCTACCCCAACTTTTCGCGATACTGGGACATCATCGAGAGACACAACGTTACTCAGTTTTACGTTGCTCCCACCGCTTTGCGACTGCTGAAGCGTGCTGGTGACGAGCATGTTCGTGGCAAGTTCGCTCACCTTCGTGTACTGGGCTCGGTCGGCGAACCTATCGCCGCCGAGATCTGGAAGTGGTATTTCGAAGTTATTGGAAAAGAGGAGTGCCACATTGTTGATGTAAGTTTTCCATGGGCATCAGGTTGGTGGCCGCGGCTAACATTGATTATAGACTTACTGGCAAACCGAGTCTGGTTCTCATGTTCTCACGCCCTTGGCTGGAATTACACCAACCAAGCCGGGCAGTTGTTCTTTGCCCTTCTTCGGGGTTGAGCCCGCTCTCATCGATCCTGTTTCTGGCGAAGAAATTCATGGCAACGATGTTGAGGGTGTGTTGACCTTTAAGCAGTCCTGGCCTAGCATGGCTCGCACCGTTTGGGGAGCTCATAACCGGTACAGAGAGACTTACCTTGATGTCTACAAGGGTTATTACTTCACTGGAGACGGAGCTGCTAGAGACCACGAGGGCTTCTACTGGATTCGGGGTCGCGTGGACGACGTCGTCAATGTCAGCGGCCACCGATTGTCCACTGCTGAGATCGAGGCTGCTCTGTTGGAGCACCACTCTGTTGCTGACGCAGCTGTCGTCGGTATTGCTGATGAGCTTACTGGCCAAGCTGTGAATGCCTTTGTTGATCTCAAGGAGGGTGTTGAATCAAGTGATGCTCTGCGCAAGGAGCTTATTGTCCAAGTGCGCAAGAGCATTGGTCCATTCGCTGCTCCCAAGGCGGTGTACGTCGTACCTGACATGCCCAAGACACGAAGTGGCAAGATTATGCGACGAGTATTGAGGAAGATTGTTGCTGGTGAGGAAGACCAGCTCGGAGACATTACTACTGTAAGTTATCTCCTTGAAATACCTCAAGTAGCATCTGTTACTAACATAACACACAGCTTTCTGATCCTTCTGTTGTTGAGAAGATTATCAAGGCTGTTCACGATGCCAAGCGCAAGTGAGGTCAGTGACGAAAAGGGTTATAAAGACATGATGCATATTATCTAGTGGAGTTATATACCATGGATACAAGGCAAGCGGGAAAGGAATAGTCTGCCGATAACGGAAGCAGCCTGGAATCAGATTCCCGCTCGGTGTTTGGGGTTGATGTCGGGATTCAGCCACGACCTGGAAGAGGATCTTGATGGCTTGGGAACCAATTTTTACGATGTTGATTTATGAGCATTGCGGTCTGATTTTTCTCTCATATTTTTTAAGCTAGCAAGGCAAAAAGAAAGTCCAATAATGAACCATTGGTTAAGACATCAATGACGTTGGTGATGCAAGGTAGTGGTGTCACGAGAAGCTAATTGCAACCACAACAAGTGATTGATGTCAAAACAAGGTTCTGCACGAATCTGTCTTTGAATGGCTGCGTGTTTCCTTCTATCAAGGTTGACTTGTAGGAGCTTTGGATAAAGAAAAACAGGCTATTGCGCCGGCTTCCAAAGGACGCGTGGACACATGCCCGGAGTGGGATATCAAGTGGGATGAAGCAAAAGAGCAAACAGTCACGATAATTTTTAACGACGTTCCAATATTTAAGCTTCAGTATTTCTGGGCCGGCGCGTGGAACTACGGGAGGTCTAGAATGAGAAAGGACCTGAACGGTTTTCACAGTTGCAGATATCAACCAACTCCACGAGCCAAAGGCGCCAATAGATGGTCCCGCTGGAGTGCCAAGGGTGATAAAGTCGTCATCGTTTTTGGGGGCCGTTGGTGTACTCCGTATGTAAATATGAGTTGCAAGGGTGGGATGGTTTGAGAGTGGGTGATTTTTATTTCCCGCTGACTGGAGGCTGCGTAAAGTTGAGGGGCTGACTTATTATTTGGCTCGTATACTCCATACCTAATAAGGTGAATGATCTAAAATTCGAGTTTCTGATGATAACAAGCCTTTTCAGCCACGGCGTTTGATAAAGAAATCTTGGGACAGCCCGATAAAGTAGCAACAACGTGGCAGCAGAGTCTAATAACTATCGTTAATCTGGGTACTCCGTAATAAAGTCGGTCATCAACCCCTCTTATGTCCGATAATGAATATCAACTCGTCAATGCCAAGGAACATGAAGATGTAAATGACTAGCAGCGGGGAAGATTAGTCTACCTAGTCTAAGATTGTAAATGGTTGGATAAATAGATACGAGGGCGAAACAGATTGACCTCGGTCGGATGCACCGGTGAGGCTTTGGGAGGCCGCCTGTATGTAATCAGATGGACTCGGGACTGCAAGTATTATTAGTCGGAGTTGATCTGGATGTATTCTGGATACAAGGGTTATCGAATTCTGTTGCCAAGCCTCGAATATGGATATGTCAACATCCGTTGACATTGAGTTTCATCACAACTCTGAGATGAGATTCACGGCAAAGTTGACAGTTGCTAAGTTAGGTACCTTAGGTAGTCTACTAGCAATGGCTGACAAGTGTGACGCCTACTGTTTGGGAGGCTATGCAGTGGGAGAACCGCGCGGCCTCTGGCTCGTGATTCGCTGGCCAAGAGACTTGGTTGTCCCTCCAGCATCCACACCCCAGCCCTCGGGAACCTTGGAACCCTTGGCGTGAGGTAAAAGCCAACGGCGTTAGAAGGATCTGACCTAACCCAACAGCCAACAGGCTCTAAGCACCCTCCGCCACACTCTGTTTTGCCTTTCCAACTCCCTAAAATCGGACTGGAGTGAGCTGAAATATCCATCCCGTACTGTATTATTCAGATCTCAATGTTGATCATGCTTCGCGACTAACCGTTTCGATATCCTTTCTTCTTCCCCCTTCCTCTCTTCTCCTCCTCCTTGTGTATCTATCCTCTTTGTTCTACCTCGAGATACAATACTTGGTCCCTGACTTCTTTCTCCACATTCTCCTTTGACCTACGTTCCCAATAAGTTCCGTCATACTTCCGACTCTATTTTCGGCCACTCCGTTTGACGATCTTCGTCTCACCTTGATTACTTTTCATCTTGCAACCTCCGTTCTCCTCAACTCGACTGTTTCTTCTGTGTTACTGTATGGCCTTGCAGTGATATCTCCCTCAATCGGCGCGCCGCCATTTCTCTCCCAGGACCGTTCGAGGTCCGATAAACACCATGGTATCATTGCGGTCGATTGCGACCGCTATCGCGGGTGTGGCTTTGTTCTTTGATACCTCGCTAGGTATGCTCAGCACTTGAAATTTACCTTGTAGTTTGGGGCAGTCTTCTAATATCCTCGAAATAGCGAGCTCAGTAAAGCGCAACGCCGTTAACTATATATCTTTCATCGATGAGCCCGTAATCAACACACCATCACACCGTATACGCGCCGACTCGCACTTTGATCTCCTATTCTCACTGCACAATGGACAACAAAAGATCCGCCTCAAGCTCGAACCGAACCACGACATTCTACACGAGAACTTCGCTATTACTCACATTGGCGCCGACGGTGCCGTGCGATCTGTCGAGACAGTAAACCGGGAGGACGAAAAAGTATTCAAGGGAAATGTTTTTATTCAGCGAGTCGGACGGGAAGGTTGGACAAATGCTGGCTGGGCAAGGATAACGATGCATCGTGATGGAAGGGAACCTGTTTTTGAGGGCACTCTGCGGATCGACGGCAACCATCACCATATCCATACCGGCACGAACTACCAGCAAGTTCGACACGAAGACGACCCTATTCTGTCAGCATCAGAGGCTCGGGATGATGTTATGGTTGTCTGGCGGGACTCGGATATCATGTCTTTTAATCCTACTGAGCTCAAGAGGCGTGGGGCTTCGGCTGCACTCTGTGACTCTGACACATTGGGGTTCAACAGCAAGTTTCATGAGCTCCAAGACTTTGACACTTTTGGCGCGGCAAACACCAAATCTCTTTTCGGTCGCCAATCTATCGACACAGGCACAGGGAACGACGGTTCGAGTGTTGACCTTGAGTCTACAATTGGTTCTGTGAGCGGCTGTCCGACTAGCAGAAGGGTCGCCCTTTTAGGAATCGCAACTGACTGTGGATACACTTCCACGTTTAACTCTACTGAAGCTTTGAGGAAGAACGTCATCAGGATGGTCAATGATGCCTCCGAAGTGTACGAAAAGAGCTTCAACATTACGCTGGGTATCCAGAACCTCACCATCAGCGACGGGTCATGCCCTGGAAGCCCATCGGATACAGCTGCTTGGAATCAGAAGTGTTCCAACAGTGTCGACTTGTCCGATCGCCTTAACTTGTTTTCCGCTTGGCGCGGTCAGAATGAAGACAGCAACGCCTACTGGACTCTTCTGAGCACTTGCAACACCGACTCTGCTGTTGGCCTTGCATGGCTGGGTCAGCTCTGCCGCCCTGGTGCCTCAGCCAACTCCAACACTGGGGGTCGTAACGAGACGGTTGCTGGCGCCAATGTGGTCGTCAAGACTTCGGCAGAATGGCAGGTATTTGCTCACGAGACAGGACATACTTTCGGTGCCGTCCATGATTGCACTTCTCAGACTTGTCCAGTCTCGTCCGATGCGCAGTCGTGCTGCCCCCTGAGCAAGAGTTCGTGTGATGCTCAGGGTGACTACATCATGAACCCATCTTCCAAGGAGGGAATCAGTGAATTCTCTCCTTGCACCATTGGAAACATCTGCTCAGGTTTCAAACGTAATGTCAATACGGAATGCCTCACTGATAACAGAAACGTCAAGACCATCTCGGGCCAGCAGTGTGGTAATGGAATTGTCGAAGAAGGCGAGGATTGCGACTGCGGCGGTGAAGGCAGCTGTGGCGATAATCCTTGCTGTGACGCAAAGACTTGCAAATTCAAGGGTCAGGCTGAGTGCGATAACTCGAACGAAGAGTGCTGCACAGATAAATGCAAGTTCGCATCTTCAGGTACTGTTTGTCGATCGAGCACAGGCCCTTGTGATCCCGAGGAGAAGTGCACAGGAAGCAGCGCGACATGCCCCAAGGACAAACATAGCGACGATGGCACAGACTGTGGTGATAGCCTCCAGTGCGCATCTGGTCAGTGTACATCGCGGGATGAACAGTGCCGAGCAAACTATCAGAATACCACATCCTCCAATGTGAAGGCTTGTACCAACAGCTGTCTCTTGTCTTGCCAGGCGTCAGGCGATGGCTTCTGTACGCAGCGAAACCAAAACTTTCTCGATGGTACACCTTGCGGCGGCGGCGGTCGATGTCAGAATGGTAACTGCGAGGGCGCTTCGACGTGGAAGGAGATTGAGAACTGGTTCAAGAACAACAAGAACATTGCCATCCCCGTGGGTTGCGTTCTTGCCGCGCTCCTCCTCTTGTCCATCTCTTGCTGCTGCTTCAGCTGTATTAAGCGACGCATAGCTCGCCGCAGGGCAGCCAAACAACCAGCCATGGGTGCGTGGCCAGGATATCCCCGGGGCCCTGCTCCAAACCAACAAGGCCCTTACATGTACGCCCCAATTGATAACAACAATGGCTGGCAGCAACAGAGGACGCGCAGTATGAGATATGCTTAGACTTTTCTTCTTCTTATTCTTCTTTCTTCTGTTTTCGATACAAAGGGGCGGACTTTACATGTCCGATACAGCATTTGCCGGCGTTTTCTTTCTGGGCACAATTGGGTTGAACATTGTATCTCTTTCGTGTAGTCTTTATTGTACGGAATGGATTTGCACTTCCGCACATGTATCTTGACATTTGTTTTAACTTGTTGATAAGCGAACGAGGACATACAAGACGGCAGATCAGGAGAAGTACTCATGGGATAGTTGGTGGACAAACGCATAAGGAACGGACACATTCACATACACAGCGATACACGCACACATGTCTATATTAGATATTAGCGCGAGACTATAACGACAATTAGAAGAGGCAAAATGCCACAATTTATTCGATTTCATCTACTTGCACCAGAGTTCTGAACCACGATGTGGTTACTAACAGTAAACATTCACTACAGCAGGATAGATAAGCAAATAGAAGTTCATTTAAGTCTATCATTTGAAAGTCGTGATTCGTTATAGAGGGCGTGTGATAGTTTGCTAAAAGATCCCTATTTCACCGAGGGAAGTCTTCTCTCTTCCTAGGACGAGGACTCTGTTGTGCTATCGAGAGACTTTATCACTGACTCGGCGATTCTGCTTACTCCTCGTCGTGCCATTGTCGTCGTGCTTGTCCTCGAAGCCACATAGCTGACGCATGAATCGAAGCCGTTGACCGGCGATGCTCTATACATGATGGTTTAGCACGACTAGCATTTTTCATATCAAAGCGGTGATGATACATACGTCACCGGTCGCCTGCGCATGTGCCATGAGAGCCGCATGGTTATCCAGAATATACAAAGCCTCTCCTCTCCGTTCTCTCTCTAGGTGTGTTTCAAACATGGGGCTGCAGGAATCAGTGTCGGCGGTGCAAGGTCGTGCAGCCGAAGCACGATACTGCGGTCCAAGACGATTTGGTTCGCCATCGCTCACGTCGCTTTCTTCGCTGTATGGGTTTTTCCCGCGGGCTTGCCTATCGCGCATTTGTTCCGTCCATCCTGATGAGCGATTTGATTGATGGTGTTGCGTTGATGAAGACATTGTGTTGTGGATGATTGCTGGTAGAGGTTGGTTGGTGGTAGTGGGAAGAGAGTTGATAAGAGAGTTTGTTTGCTTCTCTGAGGATAGTGCTGAAGATGTATTTGAGGTTTGAAGATAAAGGTGCTTCAGAGACGATGAACCGCTTCTCGTTATAAATAATGAGAAAAGGGCAGAGAAAAAAAGAAGAAGAAAAAGCGATTGATGACTTCCCGAGTTACTCAGGTTCATTCACATCCAATACAGCTCAACTCACTCATAAACTCCCAGTGACAAGCGAGAGAGACAAGGGCCTGACCTTGAAAAGGGATACCAACCCCTCCAATGGAACCGGGGCACACGTAACTTACATAAACCTCCAAGAGAGACACGCAGAGAGGAAACAAGAGAGAAATACATACAAATACAGAGCTAATGCAGGGAACATGCAAATGCACATGGCCTCGAAAGGAAATGGAAAATCGGGCGAACGAACCAAACCTTTGTGGGGACGGAGTATTTTTGGGGGGAGGGGGGGCTAGACCATCTATCGACGATAGAAAGCACTAAACTCGCAGTGAGTGAGTGACTCGGTGACGCCGTGGTCTAATAAGATGTGAAAGAGACACCATCTCGCACGATAGAGAATCATTACGAAATGTACATATCTATTTGTTCTATAACATTTCCATAATCCTTCACGGTCATCAGATAAACGCAACAATTGCCAAAGACCAAAGTCAAACGCGCCCCCAAAAACCAACACACACACACACACACACATAATGACCTATTCTCTCTCTCTCTCTCTCTCATCCATGATAATGCATTATATACTTTTTGATCTGCAGCTGAGGCTGAGACATGCAAGGTAAACAGTGCGTGTTGTCTCAGTCTGCAATTCAGCCTCCAATCACGACCTTCTGTCATAAATGACTACGCCAGAAGAGACGCGGAGAGGGGGCCATGAGATCCTCGGTTACCTGATAGACGACTACAGTAGAGTACAATACATTGTAGGTGAGACTCCCTGTCGTGCTGAGCCTCAACAACTCTACAGCTGAGAACTCTGCATTCTTCAGATCCGATTGGCTTTGATCAGGCCCTCAAGGTCCAGAAACCTGAATGTTTCCCGACGCTATGGCCCCTTGTATATATACCCTATCACTGTCAAGTCTCGAGTGCATCTCTTCCGTCTATCTTTACTCCATTACTTTCCCCCCCGTCTCGGGTATCGAGTCAACAAACTGCAAGTTATGTAGGTCACCTTGCTGCTGACCTGATATGTATATGTCACTTGCCCCTCTTCCCTCCCATTCGAGCCCCCTTTTTACTCGTTGTCATCGGCGGCGATACGTCATTACGTTAATTATTCTCTTTGAAACTATTGCTTTACTGACATCTTCGGGTTGGCTAGAACCAACCTCAACTCCTTATACGTAAAAACAAGCCTCTTGTGTTTTTCTGCGCCGTTTCATCACCCCACATGGTATATAATCGTACAAATATGCAGAAACCCGCCCCCAAAAAAACAATAACACCGTGGAGACTGGGTATGATGCTCCCCAAGAACCCAAATCTCAGATCAGACTGCATCCCCAGTACTTTGCCTGCCTTTCGTATGCCTTCACCTTCCATGGTAACCCAGCCCGCCCTCAAAA
>JAAOAN010000973.1:0-16860 GCA_013396205.1 Fusarium mundagurra
ATTTACTGTAGCTTCAAGTTTTGTTACCCCATCTTGTCTGTAACTAAGGTAGGTAAGGGAGGGGCGGGCGGGCGGGCGAGATACTCTGTGAAACCTCGGCAGATCAAACTTTGCCTCAGTGTCGGTGCAATGAAAGGATCCAATTGAACTGGTTGTGTTTGAATTGGCGCCTTTGATTCTATTAGTGGACGCCTGCACCGGAAGGGGCTCACCCAAGCTTTCAGGCCGATTACCTTACCGAAGAAGTTATGCGCCTAGCACCTGCTGATGAGGTAACCACCCAAACGCCAAGGTATCGTCATCCTTCTCCACCTTCCCCTGTGGTAGAGAAGAGCATCAACATCAAACAACATCACAGCTGTTACAGTGTCTTGAAACTCACACTCGCGCGCGAACTGCATCAATGTCTCTTGCCTCTATACGGATGCCGAGAGATCCTCTCTCAACATTAAAACATCAAAACACCTGCAGGACCCATCAAGGGGATCTGGCTAAGCCCTCTCCGGAATAAGGGACCCCGTCGCGATGGGGACCCTTCAGCTAAAAGAGCCAAGGGTCCCAATCTCAAAGGGGCGCCAGGGTCTGTCTGTATGGATGCTGTGGCGGAGCCTCCAGCAAGCATGTGGGCGAATAGCTTTGATGCATTGGATCTAATCAATCTCTTTCCTCTCCATGTTCAGAATCTTTTTTTGCCTCGCTAGACGCGGAGAGGGGCCCCTGCTTTAAGATCTTTGTTGGTATTTGTTCATTATAGAAGCAGAGTCCCTTTTGGCTAATCTTATCTCTCTTTCGTGAGGCGGGAGCTTGGAAAAACAACGTTTTGACTACTAAACTAATGCACGGCACCTACCTACCTACCTAGTCGCAATTGTTTCTACTCTACGCTTCAAAACCCTGGCAATACTTCGAACCTGACTCGTTACACGTTTTATCTTATTTTTTCGCGATATATAATTGCGCCGCCTCCATCCTAACCACCCAATTCTCTCGCCAGTCGCTGTGAAAAAGCGACATCTATTGCGACAATGAGCTCTCCAAACACTCCCTCAAAGCATGGTAGCCATGCTCAATTACGGCGCCCTTCTCTCCTCTCAAACGAGGATAGCCACAACCCTCTGGGCACGCGCAGTGGCGCCCTCCAGTCCCTCATCCGCAGTCGCTCTCACCAGAGCATACAGAGCTTGAGCAGTTCTGTTCCCGCGCATCCCCCCTCTTTCTGGATGGGACCTGATGATGAGGAGACTGGACTGCTTCGCCACGACCATGATGAGCTTGGCAGGCTGCTCGCTGATGAGCGTCGCCTCACCCAACTGCTCCACGGTCCCCAGAACCGCAGTGCCAAACTCATTGGCAGAAGCAACCCTCGATATCGATGGGAGCAATACTGGAAGCCTGAGGAGGAGCTGGCCGCTATGTCCAAACCACTGTGAGTCCTCAATGGCGCCACCAACTACGCGCCTCGGCCTCGCGCAGCAGCTAACCAAACCCACCAGGCGCGAGTACTATGAGAGAACAAATGAGTTGATTCAGCAATATCTGTACATCGATGCTCTCCTCGACTCCGCTATCCCCCACGATCTCCTCAACGAGTACCAAGCAGAGCTTGAAGCTTCTGCATTCCGACCACTTGACGTCCCGGATACCATCAACGAGGAGCCCTCCACCACATCCGACTCCCCCCCTCTCACTGGATCAACTCCTGTATCCGCATCTATCACTCCAGGCTCCTATGGCACTGTCAGCGTCAAGGCTAGCAATTCGACTACAAAGCTCCCTGCTACTCGCACACCTCAAGATATCTTCCGTTCTTCCGAGAACTTGCCACTTCTTCAGCGTCAGGATCAATCCGAAGACGAGGATGAGGAGCAACCTCCGCGGCCTGTTACCCAAGAAGATGACAATGGCCCCAAGCCCTTGTTACCTTGGTTGGAGGATGCTGAAATCGACAGCGACGACCCCATCGTGACATTGGCAATCTGGGTCAACTTTATCGCCAATGCCATTTTACTCGCTGGAAAGCTTGTTGTCATCGTCTCAGTCCCTTCAATGTCTGTCCTTGCCAGTTTGGTAGATGCTGTACTTGATTTCCTCAGTACGGTCATCGTATGGATTACCACGCGCCTCATTTCATCCAGTCATCAAGACCAATATAGCTATCCTGTTGGTCGCCGCAAGTAAGTCTCAGTCGCTCCCGTATAGCTTGTGGCATTTCGAGTGAATAAAAGCTAACATATAGCAAGACTCGAACCACTTGGCGTCCTAGTCTTTTCCATCATCATGATCACATCTTTCTGCCAAGTCGGACTCGAGTGTATTTCTCGCCTCATGGACCCTGAGCATGCTATCCTTGAGTTGGGTATTCCAGCTATTGCCATCATGGTTTCTACCATCGTCATCAAGGGTGCCTGTTGGATCTGGTGTCGTGTCGTCAAGAACTCAAGTGTCAGAGCATTGTAAGTCGGCAAATTCATCCACATTCGTACTCCGTATCTGACCACACCACAGGGCTGAAGATGCAAAGACAGATGTGATCTTCAACACTGGTTCCATCCTGTTCCCTATCAGTAAGTAATCATAGTATATCCTGTAAGACCGAACCCTACTAATATTGGCTCTAGTTGGCTACTATGGACGAATCTGGTGGCTTGATGCTGTCGGTGGCTTGTTCCTCTCGCTTGTTGTCATCTTCAACTGGAGTCAGACCTCGGCACACCACGTCCGTAACCTTTCAGGATTCTCCGCCCAGCCTGATGAGCGAAACCTACTGCTATACTTGACCATGCGCTTCGCTACTGCCATTCGTCAGATTCAAAATTTGCGTGCCTATCACGCTGGTGACAAACTCTTCGTCGAGGTCGATATTGTGCTTTCTGCTGCGACACCTCTCAAGGACAGTCACGATCTTAGTGAGGTGCTGACATACTTCCTCGAATCTGTGCCAATTGTTGACCGAGCATTCGTTCACGTTGATTATACTAGTTACAATGCCCCGACTCATATGCTCAAAGGATCTGCCGCAAAACAGAAATAAGGCCGAGTTGCAACAACACACCGAGGCAAGGCGTATTAGATCCCCGCTTGCATGGGAGACGGAAAGACTAGTCACCAGAGATTTAAAAGGGCATTGCAATAATATCCAAAGAGCTCTGGTGTATATAGAAGCGTATTCAAACGCGGAGCAGTTTCGTGGGGGGCATCATAAGTCGTTTTTGCAAGAATCTCAGTCGCTTTGGAAAGCGGAGCCATTGTACTACATATCTGTATTATCAAGAGTATTATCTCTCTAAAGAATCGGAAAGGAAGACTAGATAAGCGCTATAGGAACAAAAAAAAAAAAAAAAAAACATCAAGACCTATTCATTATTGATCCTCCTCTTGTGCCATCCCCTAATAGGGAATGCCGTTAGTCAAAAGCTGGAACTGATCGTAGATACCTGTGCTGTGACTCGAGTAACTGGTCTTGATGAGATGTTTCATGAAGTTGGCAGCGTCGCGCTCGCTCTTGTCAAGGACAAAACGCTCACGGAAATGCTTGACACTCTCAGGCTTGAAGCAGGGCAGCCCACTATCCATCATGAGCCAGACGATCTGGCTGAGCTTCTCACAATACTGACGACTGGCTAGGAAAGCCTTCACGCAGAGCTCCTCGAAGGCCTTGAAACTCTGGTGCTCCATTGAACCACCCATGACCGCCACCATCTCGGTTGTGAGCTTGAAGGGGGCACGCTCGAACTTGATACCACCTGGGGCGATATCAAAGCAGAAACCGAAATCAATGTGTAGGATGTGGCCCGCGTCGTCAATCATGATGTTGCCATTGTGTCGATCCTTGAATTGTAATAAGTAGGAAATGACTGAGTACGCAGCCATGGACTTGACGAAGTTGCTGCGGGCTCGCTGGAATCGGAGCGAGTTCTCATTGCCGTATTTGGAGATGAAGTAGTCATACAAACCATTGACAGCCTCACGACCAAGCATATCTCGTGAGATCGAGTTAGGCAGCACGTCGATGACACCACAACCAGGGGCAGTGGCAGTGACTCGATAAGGGAAGACGTAGACATCTAGGCCAACGTCGTGGAAAATGCCTCGGAACGCTGCAATCATCTGCAGCGCCAGGACGTCCTGTCGACAATCATCGCCGACCTTGAAAATGGCCGACTGCCAGACTTCAACAGTCCTCTCTGGTGTTCCATGATCTTCTCCGTCATTCTCCTCCATCATCTCATCCACCTCAGAAACGCCTCCTTTGTTCTTCTGAATACGGAATGTTGCCATGTACGGAGCCTTGGCATGACTCTGGAGAGGCTTGCCAGACTTACGATCAATGCCAATAACAACACCATCAGGATTACTAGGAAGATAAACGCCGACCTCAACTTTGATTTTGCGCAGCTCTTCTTCAATCTTTTGCTTCTTCTCCGGCTTCGACTTCTTGATGAAGGGCTTAAGCTTTCCAGAAATGTCAGTGACTTCGTCAAAGAAAGAAAACTCTTTCTCATAAAAGTCACGGTCCTCAGCGGCAAAACCGTCAACCATCTGAGTCATGACCGTGTCGAGAGTTGGTTTGATTTCGTCAGGGATCTGAGCGTCATCGTCCTTGTACGAATTGGCCTTCATGTTCCAGATGATCTGGTGAGCGAACAGCTGGGAAAACTGTGCTGTTTCAAGGATATAGCGCTTGACATATCCAAGGCTATCGTAGCGGAGAGACTGGACAATTTGGGGAACATAAAAGAATGTTACGTCGACAGAATGGCTTTCCAGCGCACGCATGGCGTACTGAATAATGAAAGGGTGCGACTGGTAGGCGGGTAAGAACATGGTAACGGCTGTTACCGGGTTCACAGGCTCCCAGTACAATAAATACTGCCCAAACGTTAGTATTGCAATGTCCGTCAAGGTGCGAAACCTACTTTGAGTTGTTGCGAAGCAACATCATCGGGAAGAAATCCCCCAAAGATCAGGTGCAGAGCCTCAGGCTCGAAAATAGCCTTTTCAGGCATGGTGAGAAGCAAGAACCTGATGTCGCGCTGCAGGCGAGGGAATGGAAACCTAGTTGCGAGTTCGATGGCAATAGCTGGGTCCTGCCACCATGCCGTCCTAATGAGTGGTAAGAGTGCAGGTTCGGTCGGTGCCTTGCCGGCCGTTGGGGTCAATGCCTGATTGCTCGCATTGTTAAGCGGGTTTACCCAGACGATTAGGCGCAGTTGTTCATTTCTGAGAAGGAGATCGAGCAGCTGCTCTTTGGACTGCAGAGACTTGACATTGCCGACAGTCTGGGCGCCTATAAAAGAGACCTGTTGGAGGGCCGCCAAGACATCAGAGATAAGACGGATCTCGGTCTTCATCTGCAATAAGTTACTTCCGAATGACCACTTGGGCGCAGACCTGAACCAAGACAGGCCAGCCGTAAGAAGTCGCTCCTTGAGCCTCCACTGTGCTGCAGGCTTGAGAGTGGTGCTGGAACGTAGGACGCGCAGACCAAATAAGACGATTTGGAATCGGATCTCTCTGGCCATTGGATGAGTTGCAGATTGCTTCATTGCCTCCAGTGTAAGATCAATCATCCGGAGGAACACCTTCTGGATGTCAGGGCTACCGAGCCTGGTGGCGTTATAATGACTGGCAAAGAATTGGAGCAGTCGAGTGTGGGGAGAGAGAATGTCATGCACAATCTGCTTCTTCTTGGCTAGAGCTTCCAGTTCGCTGGGTGCAAATTCTTCTTTCAAAAAGAAGGGGTCAACATGATTCAGGGTTGGGCTGAAAAGGCCGACCTTTCGCGTAAGAGAGAACTCCCATTGCTGGACGATCTCATTTAGCAGTCTCGACTCCTGTCTTGGGTTTTCGTTGATTACACCAAGCCACAAGGAGACACCCAAGTTGATGGATTGCTTGGTGAACAGGGCGAACGGAATACTCACAAGGTGATGAGCAACAGCCGCTTCATCCTTGCTCGTGCGGCAAAGAAGTGCTGCTGCCCTACGAAGAATATCCCGGACTTCAGTGATGGATGTACTCTTCTTGCTGAGAATTCTTGCCTCGATATGAGCGAGTGCAGTAGTGGCATTGGCACTCTCCTTTACAGATGACTGCACAAATGACAAGCGACGGTTGTGATTCATGAAGCTCATAAGTTCTGTACCACGATCCGGAAGCGTCTCGCCATACCGATATTCTTGGCGAGTTGTGTACTGCGCAATGAAGGCAGAGGCTGTGTTGACACTCGAGTTGCCAATCTTGTCCATGGATTGGAGACGATTGTCTGTTGATGGAATAATTGATCCGAGCTCAAGAGCAAAAGACCTTCCCAAAGAGACATGGCCGTAAGCGCCTTCGTCACTGAACTCCGAGAGATATGTCTGCAGAATTCCCTTGACATCGAGAGGAGAGAGATTGATGGCAGAATTGACCCATACCCTGGCCTTGCGGTTGAGGATATCTACTGTCCATCTTCGAAAATCATAGTCATCTGAAAGCTGCACAGTCACTCCGCCAAGTTCTGACGTAAAAGTAGACCTAGGAGCATAAACATCTGTCTCGGCTTCCAAGCAGCTAGACCACATAAGCGAGAGCAGTTCGATCAGTGCGAAGAGTGATGACCTATAGCAAAGGGCTGAGGGGATTTCACGGAGGAAGCGATCTGCGCAAACAAACGCAGCTTGCTGGACTCGTTCGATACGATGGCAGCAGCTACAGAAGATAGTAGCGAGCTGCTCGGCCGCGTACTGGGCAGAAAAGGTTGGTTCAGCCCCGCTTTGAGTCTTTTGAATATACTTATCCATGACAGCAGCTGCAACACCCTCCATGACGCTGCTCAGCTCTCCCTTGGCCATGCTCGGCTCCAGGAAATAGGAAAGAACCTTGGTGCAATCACCTGAGTCGGCTCGAAGAATTTCCATCAAATAAGCTGCTTGCAAGAAGATCACCTTGCGATAGCTGAGGCTCCTGATCTCATTAGACTTGGAGGGTACAAGATCACTCAAAAGCTTCTTCTGCAGAGACTCTCTATCGTTACTCATACCACGTCGTAAGACAGTATTAAGCTCGATATCACTTTCGACCTGCTCGCCTCGCTGCTCAGCCACAAGAGGTGGGGAGTGAATAGCAATCATGCGTAATTCTCTCATATACTGTTTTCCACGGTCCGTGTTGGTTGTAAAGCCATGAACCACGATGTTGAACCAAGCGTCTCGAAGAAGAGAATACGTCTCGTCATCGGCGATGGGCTCGAAAGCAAAATCGTTCGTGGACATAAAGATTGCCAGCGGGTGAAGAAGTTCCGCGATCTCCTTTGCAGCCATTTGTACGTCAGATTCCTTGGTATGTCCAGACGAGTGTACATCACCAAGTCCGATGATGCTGTCAAGCAAGTGTTCAAAGTAGATACCAAACAGCTGCGAGTCACGTCGTAGGTTGGCAGAAATGAAAGTGCGAGCATTTCTCACCTACACAAATCAGCAAGTATCAAAGTATAGAAAGTCATATTCACTTACCGCTTCCAGTAGGAACAGCTGGTTTTCGACAACTCCAGTATGGCACAGTTTACTAAACAACTTGAGCAAAGAGCGAAACTCAAGTTGTCCGCCCTCGAGAGCCAGAGCAGCTGCTCCACTGATAATCCGGGCATCCACGCCTGTATTGACCTTTTCGAGCTTCTGCTGAAGCATAGACTGAGCCAGTGCGGTAATTTTCTCATCCTTGAAAGCAGCAGCGATCCCACAAATGGTTTGCACGACATTGCCAGAAACGATCGCAGTCTCCTCCTCGCCATACATCTGTAGTGAAATCGAGCTCCCAACGGACCGACGATTGGTATAAATGGCGTTAAGTCCTGTTTCACTTGCCGTTCCATCAATCTGATCGTTTACAAACGCTTGGTCCGACCCAGGGCTGAGTACGTTGCCTAGGGTATACAATGTGCCGATGACAGCATCCTTCGAGAGCATTTTGAGAGCATAGGCCAAGCTATTGGAAGCTATAGTGACAATATCTTTCTGTGGGGCATCCTGAACGATGAACCTAGGGAGGATGCGGCTGACATTAGAAGAGAAGGATGGTGAGACCTGACAGATTAGGGCCAAACATCGCAACGTGACCGAGGCAAGAGTAGGGTCAGCCATCTGAACAGAGTCATCCAGGGTTTCCTGAAGCCAGTTCATGAGAATCTCTGTATCAGCAGCATCTTCATTGAGCAGAGCGCAGTTCAAGTAGGAAATGAGCGCCGCAGCCTTCACAGCGTAAGCGAGACTCTGCTGGTCAGGAGATCCCATGCGGATGAAGTCAGCACCACCTTCGATGTACTGAATCTCTTCAATGGCCAGGGCAGCATATTCCTCAACCGTCTTGAAGTCAGCTTCGAGCGCAGAGGACGCGATGTTGCAAAGATCTTCACCCTGAGCAATGTAGATATCCAGCACGTGGGACGCTCGCAGAGAACGAGGGTCTTTTACCAACAGTGAAGTGCTGGAGACGATAAGGTGAGCGAAGCTTCGATGCAGAAGCATAGCTCCGAGAGGCCGTCCAGATGAGGCATAGTGGCGCAGGTATCTCTTCCATTCTTTAACCTCGCGATCCTGGCTATGACAGTTGCGAATGGTGGATAGTGCTGTTTCCACAGCAATAAGGAAAGGCTCAGAAAGCAATTCTCTAATTTTCTTGACCATGGCCAGTCGACCGCCAGATCTCCAGAAGTCAGCCTGAGCGGCTGCCGCATCCAAAAATCCAAGCAGGGCCACGGCAATTGTCACAGTTCGAATAGCATCCTCCAGGTGAGGATTCTCAGGATCTCCTGCTTGAGGTGAGATGATGCTCTCGGTAGCCCGTCTACAAGAGTTCACAAAGGCCCAGATCTTATCGGTCACATTCTCCTGAAGCTCATCGTAGTTGATACCAAGTGCCAACAGGGCCCCTGTCACATGAAAGGCCAGAGCCTCGGTCGGGGACGGGTCGATCTTTCGGAAGAATGGTGAAGGAAGGAAAACCTGTATATGTGCTTCAAGGATATACGGGAACAGCTGATACGAGAGTCGCTGGGCGCTCTGGCTCGATTTGATTTTCGGTGCTGTCTTGCATAATGCGATCAAGACCTCGAATTCGCGAATAGACTACAATTGTCAATCACGCAATCACTATTGGATTCCTATGTTCTATGAACAACCTACCATAGGCACTCGGCCTAGCGAGCTCTTATTCTGATAGCCATTGACATAGTCCTTGCTCTTCGCGCCGGCGTGGCAGGCCCTACATAGCCGGTCGAGATCGGATCGGTCGAAGGATGTTGTAGAGCTAGACGCAGATAGCGAAGCTATCTTCTGCAGCGCCTTGGAGCGAATGTCGCCTATCATCTTTGATGCGTGGGCGGTGCGGCCGCTTCAAAGCATAGGCAATTCGAAACAAACAACAACAAGAACCAAGCCAACAAATTTGTTTCCGAAACAAAACCTTCAAAATGACGATGGTTGTTAGATGAACTTTAGGAGGTGAACCCCTGCCAGTCTGTGTGCTTAGTCATCGTAGCTACCCCAGCTCTGCAGGTTAGGTAGGCAAGGCTGCAAGCTTGACGCGTGCGTCTGAACCTCAGCTCTATCGTCAGTGACAAGGCAACACCAGATCAACATCATCAATCACCAACTCCGAATTCCATCATCTCTGCGCATCGAGAAATATCACCCAGCTCTTACTTAAACTTTCTTTCATATAGACCGCAATCATGGCTGCCATGTTCAGCCAGAACCCTTTGATGAATGGGCCCAACTATTCATTCTCCGATGCCCCCAAGACCAACAGCGGCGAGTTTCGAGAACATCGATTTAACCCGTGAGATACCTCACGTATGCATTTCCAGGGCTTACAGCTAACTGATCCAAGCTACACCGATAATGGTGGTTCGACTCTTGCCATTGCTGGCGCAGACTTTACCATCATGGCTGGTGATACCCGCCACACCAGCGGTTATAGCATCAACTCTCGCATGTCCCCCAAGGTCTTCCGAATCGGAGGCACCACTGCCTCCCAGGACGATGCTACACTAGTCCTATCTGTCGTCGGCTTCGCTGCTGATGGTGAGGCCCTCCGCGACCACCTCGACACCATCTGCAAGATCTACCGTTACCGCCACGGCAAGCCTATGACTGTCAATGCTTGTGCCAAACGCCTCTCTACCGTTCTCTATTCGAAGCGATTCTTCCCCTACTACTCGCATGCGATGCTCGGCGGTCTGGATGAGGAGGGCAGAGGCGCTGTGTACTCATACGATCCTGTGGGGAGCTATGAACGGGAGCAGTGCCGAGCAGGCGGTGCTGCGGGCAGTCTGATCATGCCTTTCCTGGACAACCAGGTCAACTTCAAGAACCAGTATATTCCCGGAAGCGGAGAAGGCCATGAGCTGAAGGAGCGGGAGCGACGTCCTCTTACACGAACAGAGGTCGAGACTGTCGTCAAGGATGCATTCGATGGTGCGGTGGAGCGTCACATTGAGGTTGGTGATAACCTTCAAATGCTTATCATCACAGCAGACGGTATTGAGGAGACTTTCTTGCCCTTGAAGAAGGATTAGATGGCAGGAAAGACGAAAGAGGAATGTATAACAGGAGATTACTTAGATGCCACGAAATCAGTGAGCCTTCTTTGCGGTCCATTACGAGGCATAATTGTGGTGTGATGAATATGAATATGATACCGAGTCACTTCAACAACAAAAGACAATGTCAAGCTCCGCGAATTGCAAACTAACAGGTGGCCAGTGAGGCTTCAGGATGCAAAGGCCTTACTTGACTTTGGATTTTAGGTTTTATAAATTACTTTCGGCGGCACTGAGCTCTGCAGACCGCACATACCTGCTGATGCACTGGACATGAGGAAGTTTTCCAACGCCATTGAAGCCATCGTGTTCGATCAAATATTCACAGAGGTCACAGGCCCCTAGATCACTTACCGTCACCATGCGATTGTAGTTTCAATTTCGTGACTCGGGGTGTTAGCTAAAGGTATGTCAGGTTCAAGTTACCTATATTTGTATCAAATGGCTTTTAACTCTGACTGCCCAACACCTAACTTTCTGCGGTGGCGGCATGGACAACAAGTGATGGTATGACGGCGATTTGACCTCAAAACCAAGGTGCGAAGCACTTGTAACGGCATACTCGAATTGCACCTTTAATCGCCGAAAGGTTCAATGGCATACCAACACTCGAACATCCTATCAGCATACTCAGCCAGTGGTTGAGACCATCCTGAAAGAGATGAACTATTCGCTTCACCGGGCAACGGTGCTTGTTTGCGAATGAGTTATCAGCTGTGCCACAGCTATTCACCCTCACAATTCTTGGGCGGCGTTTTCATGAGTCTGGCATGGCTATGTGTTACTTGTCTGCCTTTTTGTTGTACTTTGAGTGTGGACAACACTGCTAATCAGTCTAATTAGAGATGGAATGGTATCGGCACACAGCATTTGAAAGACCCATGTCGAGCTGAGCTCTTTGGTCCAAGTCACTGTTGCAATATTGATCATGTCAAGAGACACCTAACATTAGTCCGCGGGTAGAATTACATCCGGGAGAGTGAAGCACCACTTACACTTCTAAGAGCGCGTCTGGACTCTTCTGGAGCGCCTCTATCGCACCACAAGCGCGGTAAATGGCAACACCACGTTGGTTCATTAGACTCAAGCGCTTGTTACTCTTCCTATGCCCGATAGTCATCAAAGAACGGTCCGGTTATTTGCTAGCAGAGATTTCTTTCTGATGTTGATCAGAGTCAGATGCTAAACATCGAGCCAATACCGTGGTAGTCTAACACCTCCATGCTGTTTCTTTAGCCACATAACTTATCATTGCTAGCTCATCCAATCTCTATGCCGAGGAAGCTTTGCCCTGACCTGCCCTGCCCACACCGGCCGGTCAGGTCTACCGTCTCTTTCTTAGCCTATCAAGTCCGCTACATACCTGACAACTCTGATAGGTGAGGCAAGACCTGGTTGCAGTAGTATAGGGTTATTCAAGGCCCAATGACTGGTTGAGCATCGTTGCGGTGATCCGCCCTTTGCCTCAATGGCAGTATATGTACAGAGATCCATCGAGGTATCCCAACTAAGCAATGCCCCGATGCAGGGAGTGTGGACAGGGTCTATTTTTTCCGTGCTCTGCAAGATACTGTATCTCAATATCGTTTGGATGCGTGAGTGTCTCGCTAACACAACCGGTGTAGTGGCGTCTGCTCCATCGCACAATATGCATTACCCTAAATAAATGTTGAAGTCATGATACGCTGCCATTACAGTAGCCAGACACCACACCTCGTTCACACGCCACGGATATCTAGCCTTAGAGCTTGAGCAACTCTAGAGGTGTTGTATTCTGAAAAGTCGCCTTTTCAGCTGCCCAGGGGTTAGCTATCCTTGCTCTGGACTGGTATTGGTGCCCCCGGGAAAAAATGAAATCAAGACATGATATCATATGTACTAAGAGTACAGTATCATGCAGTAGTGATCACACTTCTGTTGGGTAGTTGGCAGGCGAGCAGTTCACCTGGTGTGTGTTTTCAGTGAACTACCCTTTCAATATGTGTTGTAGATATGCCGTACAAGCCAGTTTCGTTTGCCACTTCTTCAATAGAATGAGGTTTCTGCATCCGGACTTTTTCAGGCTACTGGGTTCCCTTTCCACATACAGATGAAAAGCCTGTTTGTTGTGCAAAACCGGACCAGCTACCCAACAAATTCGAGCTATACAACTTCTACGCAAATAATTCTTACAAGGCCGTCGATATACACAACTACTGCCCTAAGTTAGTGGCAAGCTTTTGATTACATCGGAGGTATGACTATGCTTAGCCAGGACTTCTGACAGCCTCTGTTCCTCTCAAGATTATGGATGCGCGTCCTCGGCTGAAGAAGCGTCCTGGTCTGTTCGCCACCTAAGCATACGTAGCTTCCAACAATCAAGTTCTGTCTTCCATGTCCCATAAGGTCTAGGAATTGTTTTTAGCCATGCATGTCGTTGAATCGAGGCTGGTGGCTGGCGGCTAGCTGACATGCGAATGTTGTGTGGCTGATAGCAATTCGCTGCTGAAAGTCTACCGTACAGGACTTGGAACGAAACTCAATCATGGTCTTATTTCCGCACTTGGGCCGGGGCTTTCTAAGTTTCTTGGTTCAGTTATGGTCTAGCTTTTTCTTCCAAGTTTTGTCAAACTCTTCCATCCTTGGACATGGAACTTGCCGTCATTGGAGAAATCAGAAAGGCGTCTTGTTGATCGGCGAGCAGAAATCCTACAATGATGCCCACAGCCCAAGTGTTGAGGAATGATCAGTTGCTGTTGCAGGGGTTTTCCGGCATTTAATGATCAAGTTGGTGTCGGCAGATGACATTTGTAAAGCGCTACAGCAATCTAATCAAAACGGCACCGAACTCAAATGCTGACGACTTACACAACCGTTACCAGTCGGTTGACATTTGCCACCTCTAATGGTCAAAAACTGAGGCATGTGATAGGGAGTAGAAGCCCAATACGCTCAATTTTCGTCAAGTATCCATACCTAGGTAAGTAGGTGGATAGAACTGAAAACGGTCAGAGAGTTACATAAGGTAGCGGTCCGTTCTCAAGACCCTATCTAGCCAACCCACAGTATGCAGGGTGCGACGCATTTGCCACATCGGAGGGAGCTGTCAAAGCTTTCTTTCTTCATCAACAAGCCTTACACGAGTTCCTTGATAGCCCACGTTGAGTGAAATTGACGTCGGGGTCCTCGGCTCCTCAAGCCCTCAAATCAAGAGAAGTTCACAGCGGGTTACGCATCAGTACAGAGCTTCAAGAAGGATGATCAATGCTAATAATTGTTTCACAGGCCACAATGACCCTTGCTGCGGACCTCCCGACACCAGTGAAGACGACCAATTGCTGTTCTGGTCGCGCCATCGGCGAAGACTACCTGTAACTGTAAGGCATGTAAACGGAGCACCGTCGTCATGGCGTCACTGGCTATTGTGCAACAAGAGGTAAGATAGGCATTGGATGCGCCTAAAGCAGTCAAGATCAACGATAAAGGTTCTGGACCCTGGTTGACAGGCGGGTGGCGAATGCGTCAGGCGAGCAGGCAACAGTCGTCTCTCTATCTGAGGGCCCAATAACCTTGATTGCGGGTCACAATTGTACCACAAGTTGGAGGCTTTCCACATTTATTTTTGGTGCAGATTTCTGACACACAAGTGCCGTACGTCGCTGACTCTTTCTTTAGCTGATTATACACGACATCTCCCCGTCTACATGAACACATAGATTCAACATCAAGTATTCTTGTTAAGAGCCGACGGAGCTTTTCATCCGCCAACCTTAATTAGGTCCGGGTTCTAATTGGCTCCCGAAGTGGCGTCCCAGGAACCCCATCTCAAGGGTCCAACTAAGGTATGTAAACACACAGCGGTGGTAGGGCGCGCACATGTCGTTAGTCCAAAAAGCCGTCGTACGACCACGAGCTCGGATCACTGGCCGAAGAGCAATGACCGGCTTCTGGTAGCTGATGGAGTCAGTGTTGATGTTGAACAGTTACATACTGGCCATTTTGGCTTCCATAGTATCGATATTGCGAGGTGCTCAATTTCCAACTCTGGAATTGACTACCAAGGTTTCTAGCGCGAGGAGTCTACGTATCTACCCATGACTTGTGTATGAGGCAGAATCGTGAAGTGGGATAGTCGATCATCCACTTACGGATGTCCTAAGGTCTCTACTCCGTAGACAAGCCCAAGAACAGCCATGAGATTACCCAAGTTGTCAGGGCCGTGCGATTGTCTCCAATAAGACGCTAGTGTCACGGGAGGCTGGTCGCCCCGGCGCACTAGTTGAGAAAAGTTGGTGGGTGATGGAGTATTAAGAAAACGGGATAGATCGACATCCACGAAAGGACTGTTGGAACATAACATTTGTCGCTACTTACGCAACAGAATGAAAGCTCAGAAGCGACAAGGATTTCGCCTAGGAACGTCACTTCACTACCCACTGCATCCATATTGCTGTCGGGCTGTGACGTCGCGAATTTCAGGTACTGTCTTTTTTTGATGATATGAATGGCAAGAGAATAGGTAGCAAAGCTAATTAGTCATCCATGTCAGCCATTGATCAAGAGCTACCTGGGGCCCCAAACAGAGAATTGTCAGCCAGACGCTCGGATCTGAGGGGAACCTGTGGTTCTGGCAAGATATCTACTAAGTCGGCAGAAATCCAAGGTCAGCGAATCATTCATTATTATACAGCATGCGTCAGATTCTGCCATGAAAAGTACCTACAGCTAGTGGGTTCGTATCCTCTCGGCAAGCAGAAGCGAATGCTGGCGTGGAGCTTTTAGGTCCAAGACCGTAGACTGGGCTAGGCCCTTCGGCCCTCAGGAGTGGTTCGAAGCCCCATCGAGGGAGGTCCAACTTCAGTGTTGCGAGATTCGAGGAAAACCAGTCAAAGAGCGCCGGAGCTCGCCCGGATAGAACGCCACACGGAAAGGCAGACTGTTGAGCATCCGCCGGGTTGCATAGTGGGGGAAACAATGGCTCATGTTCATGTGATTCAAAATGACCCATCCTTAGTGCCCGTTTCCTAATAATCACGTCAAACTTGATAACTAACAACAGCCAAGTGAAGCGAATTGAGTTCAAAAAGGATACGTACATGCTGGCAAGGCGACTGGGCGGGTCTGTCGCGCGTGTCGATCAGATCTCAGGGACCTCCACCCTGCCGCCTCGGCTATTCCCTGTATGCAGATCCCTACTCTGTAGGTTCATGAACAGCTGTCTGAGGGACTGAGTGGCAATAGCCTCGTACGCGTCGCTGAGTCGCGAGCGGTTGTTGCTTCTCTTTATGGAGTCAATGGCGCAGTCGGCCGGCTGCAGAGCTAGAGGCTACAGGTACTTGATGTTGGGCATGTTTGCAGATATGGTTCGAATGATTTCTGATATCGTGAGACTCTTTGATACATCATGCACATACTTAACTTTCCTACCGAGGTAAGGTAAGGTAGTAAAGTGGAAAGTTCGATGTATTGAATAGAGTTGCCGAGTGCCATTCTTTAAAGATTCCCATGGCAGTGACTTGGTGACCGCCAAAATGCCCTGTAGCCTGTACCTTAGGTTCTTACCTACCTAGCCTTAAGCTGCTTCGTGGAGTTAAAAATCTGGGGCAGGAACAGGGCACCTTCAGTGGCGAAACGGTTCTTTCCTACCAGTGGGGCGGGGAGTTTTACGTTCCCATTCCATCTTGAACGGTTCCTTCAGCAAAAACTCTGCTTGCTTACCCAAGCCAACGTACAGCAAGGCACCTTATGTCAGAAGTCATCAGGCCCGTTTTATGTTTCATGACGTTTCAAGTCACCAGCATCATTGACAACCTACCCCCCATGCACCAACCATATTCTAGTCCTGTCCGACTTTGGAACGCAATTGTACATCATTCTATTTACGGAATCCAAGTCATCCTGATGACGGTTGGGAACAAGAAGACATCAGACGACATGCAATGATTGACTACAGACACATGCTTGGGTGCGTATACATACATAAGCAAAACCACTAATATCCACGAGACCCTCTAAAGGCATCAAAAGACCTTCTGATTTCGGAGATTGTGCTTCCTGGTGGACCCCGCCAACATCCGTTTCCAGGGACCGTTGCCTCAAGACAATGGGTTCGCTCCCAGCTCGACATCGAAGAAGCCATTCATTCCCCACAGGAACAACAAATTTAGAAGTCCAATGCGAAGTACCGCATATCATATCACGGCTAGGGCATTTCTTGGCGTCGAAATGGTCTTGTCTCCTCTGCCATCGCTTCACCACTACATTCGTACTATAACAAGGTTTTTTCTCCACCCTTTACT
>JAAOAN010000974.1:0-29500 GCA_013396205.1 Fusarium mundagurra
CCCTTCACGAGTGCGGTGAAGCGGGGCCTGGAGGGACAGGTTTGGTTTAGCTTGGTCTTGGGTCCTGCGTGTGATGTGTGATAGGGGAGTCTTTTGTACAGAGACACGGCCTTTGTCTCTGAAGGACCAGTTCATCTGATGAGGGTTTCCTTTACTTTGCTGGCAGCAATATTGAAAGTGGTTTGGCAGTGCTCAGCCGTCGGGAGGGCTAAGCCAAAGGCAAGAAATACTAGGTTTTGTCGTATTCACATCCGTTGCGTCGTATTCAACCACCACACGCCGTGTATCAATGCTAGCACGTCTCAGGCGCATGCCCCCTAAGTCAAGAATCTGGAGGCTGTGTAGGTACTTGGAATGTAGGCCAAGCGCTGGGCCAAGTGAAAGTCAATACCACGGATGCATGCGTGGGTATGGGGTGACGATCTCGTATCGACTCTAACAGTATATACTTTGTGGGTACACACTTTGTTCCCCATCAGAACAAGGCCTTACCCCTGGAAGACGATGTCCAAATTTGTCTGCTCACTCCGTGTATGATAAAGTGATATGTTGTACGTACCGAGGACGGATGTTTCGGGCTGGCTAAAACGTCGATTGAATGAAATGTGAGTAACCACCCATTTGTTGCTGAAGACCTTGATTGCGTTGTCACTACAAACGCAATCTACAGATGTTGACAATCAAGAGGCTGGCAGGGCTGGTTAGTTGCTATAGTAGAGGCGGCATCAGGCTGCATAAGATAAACAAAGTCAGCAGCCGTTACTTGATCTTTCGATGCATGAACCACGATTTGGGCATAAAAACATCAGCGTTTCCGGTTTCTGTGCCATAACATGCAGTAGTGTGGCTAATCTTTGTGTCAACGACTTTGAAAGGTTGCGCGTGGTTGGTCTTTAGCAGGCTTGTCAACAAAGCCGTCAAAAGCCAAGACCTGGGCGATTTCCCATGCCCCCAAAGAATACGAACAATAAATGTTGTAACAATAAGGTAAGCCAAAATTGTCATAATACGGATGCCACCTCCGGTAACCATGAACCAGCTCTCGCATTGTTACAGGATGGGTTTAATTAACTGAGGCTTGCACAGCCTCAGGGCCTCCTTACAGGCAGTTCTCTGTGACTTTGCCGATGCCCGAGGGGTGTGGCCCTTGCTCCAAAGCCTTGCGTATCCTACTTCGTTCCCTTCAGGTGTGCCAATTCAGGTGTCAGGCCTTTCAAGGCGCACCGATTTCAGAAAAGCACACACAGTGACAGCAATGGCGAGCGAATTGTGATGGTCAGGCGTGAAGAGGCTGTGTGTACTCAGGTGCTGTCGCGTCCTGTCTTGGTTGTTCTTGGGCTAATATCGTGTTTTTCTTGGAAACAGTACTTTCGGCATCTCCGTCTGTCTGCAGAGAAAATCTTGCATGAATGTACAGTAAAGGCACTCACGATTACGAGTGGGGGAATGTGGTCAATATCTGTACTGAGACAATTAAATTTTGCCCCCTACCAGAGTCATGCGTCCTTCTGATTCTGAGCTCGTCTGAAGAAATGTCGAAATCAAGCTCAACTTTTGAGTTATCGATAGACTTTGATAAATCAATCTCAATGATGATGCCAAGACTCGCGTTCTTCTGCCACCTGCAAATCGTCTAGAACTTCGCTTCACATAGAGTAAGCTCATTGGCAGATGAGATTGGCGGCCAGCATCCTTCAAGGGAACACCACGCAAACGAAGGACGAGCAACGCTTTTGGCAATTGCCTGCCTAATAAGGTAGCTTGGGTCAACTTCTCTATACTCGGAGAATATCTGACCAGAATTATCAGATGAATCTCAAACTCGACAACGATGATAATAACCACGATTGAGTTTAGATACTCAACGTCCACCGTTCTCACACCATCGTACTGGTAGTCAGTTTCAACAGTAGAAATTCTGCTCATCAAACCCAGAATCGTCGACTCTCTTCTCCTATTGGATATCTCACATTCCAGATCTCCAACCCCTCACAGCCCCGATATTCAGGGGTACGCATTCCAGAGGCCAATAGTATTCGATGATGTGCCACTGTAATAAACGCTGTACGGATACAGAGAAATTGAGATTAACCAAAGAGAAGGAGATCCATTACGCGTGGAATGGCTGGCATAATCCACTGGGGAATGTCACAGGTCTTGTTACTGGACAGGCGACACATTTCTCAAACATAAGCGTCAAAAACTACTAATATGGAGCATGGACGCGTCAACTCGAAACCTTCTGATACGAAGATAGTAAGTATGATCGACGTGTTTATCCATTCAAAATTCATGCCCAGCACCTGTTAGATCAAAGAGCATTACACCAAGCGAAAATATGAATCGTCACCATTCCGGTTCATCTTCATCCGAGTCTCATTACATGTTTCGCTCGTCGCATTCCTGACAAAACCTTTATCTTGATGCTCCTGTTTCGAGAGATCCTCAAACTCCAGCGACGTAGGCCTCAGATAAGAAATGGATAAAAAGTAGCCATAGAATTCATCGCCATATGTCTAATTTACCAAACTCCAGCCTTGAGTCGTCCAAATGTTGTGTATACCTGCCGAACTATGGCCATACGCAGATCTGGTCCCATAATCATAACACATATTGCGCATTCTACAACACATCCCACTGTGCATTCCATGGATTGTTCATCGTCGTGTAGTCGACACCATGTTTGTAAGAACTAGTCAGTTCCTCCTGGTCCACTCCGCAGTGTGTCTGTCCATCTCTTCCAGTAAACCATCCTAGTCCATACGTTTTACCGTCATCAAGCTTCTTCGCCATCTCTGCGTTATTTAGCTTCGAGGTTCCCACAAAATTGTACAGCATCTTGCTCTGGTGGATAAAAGCCAGAATGGACGCAATAGTGTTGGGCTGACGCGGCAGGAAAGGATGGCGCCGGCGGAAGAACACCATGTTTGAGACAACAAACATGTACATCAGTATGAATAATGTGGCGCCGAGGGTGATATAGAATGAGCGTATCGTCTCTTGTCCAGAGTTGAGTAATTCGCTGTTCTCCTTGTCATCCTTCCACTTCCCTTTATTCATTCCATATCCTGTGATAAAGCCTTGTCCATCCACCGTTGCAAGGCTGGTTACAAGGATCGTCAGGAATTCAGCCATGACACTACCGAACCCAACAAGAAACACCAGAAAGTGGCCGTTCAAGAGCGCTCGCAGCGGCATATAAGCAAACGGCAGTGCGGTGTAATCAAGGGTAAGAACTTTTGAGTGCGCATGTCGCTTTGAAAGGATATAGTAAGGCTCCATCATACGAACGGATGTCTCCATCGCGCCCCAGCATAGCTTGAGGATGACGGCCAACGCTGTGACGACCCAGGCAGCCTTGTCTGTGATGATCTGGGCGGGAGTGAAGAGAAACGTTGGGATCAAAGCTACAAAGAGGATCAACCCAATGATGAAAGGGATACATCCCATTGGACGTAGCATCAGGGGATGCGGGTGCTCCGAGAGGTGGGCGCTGTCATCCTGTTCGCTGTCCGTTTCCACCTTTGTGCTTGTGCCCTCGTAAGGTGCAAGCGAAGAATTTCTCAGCATGTATCGACGACGCTTCAACTTTTGGTGAATGTCTTTATGCTTGGCTGTGTCCATGTCTTTAAAGTCCATCAAGACATGGCTCACTACAGCCATGCTGGCAAGACCAGCAATGCCTCTGACATCAGAGAGTAGGCCTGATCGTCGAGTTTGTAAAACATATAGTAAGCCGCACCCCATGGCTGCACATAACAGCAAAGTAACCGTCAAAAGTCGTGACCAGACCGAAGCCACAAAGATCTCCTTCATGTCACTGGGGTTTTCCATACGCTCCTTGCGGCTCGGTGTGAGTATGATCGAAGCAGCTGCACAGGTTGGTACGAGGGAAACGGCGAGTGTTGAGGCGAAGGAAGACAAAGCCACCGCATAGTGGCCAAGCTTGATCGCTCGAAAAGGTCGCCAGAAGCTGTAGCTTGTGACATAGTCGGCATTGATTGACTTGGAAGCCAGAGCACCCTGCTGTCTGGATAGCTGGTAGAAAGCCTCCAGGCGGCGGACTTCGAAGTCAGTGAACTGCCAGAACACGCCGAAAGTAACCGCAACTACTGTTGGTAAGAATTTGATGGCAAAATAGACAAAGGTGTCTATATCTTTCGGTGACCGGAATTTTACTATGGGCTTTTCATGAAATCGTTGGAAAAGGTATTCCTGCGCAATAGCCAACCCGACCGATATTATAATCAGCAATGTGAGGTAGGGCCATCGCATTGTTGGGGGCTTCCAATTCGGTTGAGGGTAGAATATTTCCGTCTTGCCCTCTTTAGTCGGGAATGTTGATCGGCGGAAATCATTAGAGGCAACCGTACTGAGTCCCTCGATGCTGCTCAGGTCGGCACCTGGTCCCTCCTCTAATATCACCTCAATGACTTCTCCTTTCCGATTAGCTTCGTCCTGTCCTCTTTGTCGGATCGTCTCGAATCGGCCAAGATGCTCAGGCAGCTTGCGGCGCGAAAAGGACCGCGACAGACTCCCCTGAACAGATGGGGTCGACGACAGAAGTTCGGCATCACGCATCTTGACATCCGCATGAAACCCTTGGCCCAAACCTCCTGTCAACATCCCGTTAGCTTCTTGCGCCTGAAGCTTCTTCACGAAAACCTCATCGTGCGAGGTCATTGGCCCTAGCGCGGCGCTCAAGTCGAAGCCAGGAGACACATCATCCTCATCCTCTTTTATGGGATCATAGCGACCAGAGTGACCCATGGGCGCTGCACCACCAAGCAATGACAGATCGTATGCTTCGTCTTCTGTGCTTTCCTCTTGAATGGTTCTTCCGAGAGATGAGCCGTATGCACGCTTGGCTCGAGATGGAAACCGCGAAGGGGGAGGCCCAGCTGCAGACACAGGCGCATACGATCCCCCCGCTCCATTGTAGCCAAATGATGCGGACCATCCAGACCCAGCAGTGTACGAATGTCCGTCATATTCCTGTTGGGGGGGACTCGAGTTTCCTGCATAGGAGTCGAGAGATACCATAGATTCGCGGCCGTGAAGCTGAGGGTACGAATTATCGTCGGAATATACTGTCATGGCAGAGACGCGATGGCTCAGATGTGGTCGGCTTGTTGCGGACCTTTGCGATGCGCTTACAGAGCCAGCAGGACGATATGACTCGTAAGTCTGAAAGGGCTCTTCAGCCCGGTTATCTTGGTATACCATATTGCGCAGCTCTTTTCATTATTGGGTATTGTTTGTGACTTTAGACAACGGCTCCAAACCCGGGGTAACAGTTCCAGCAGTACGCTATGGTATGGATCGATCGCTCGCGGTACGGTGGGGCGGGGCACGACGCGCAAAAGAGGGACGGCCGATCAAACAACGAAGGATTTGACGATGCTAATAGTTTGTCGGTTATCGAGAGGGAACGAGCGATAGATAAACGAGAACTACAGTACACAAGGCAGAAGGGATGAGAAGAGAGGATATGAGATGGAATGGACAAGCCTCCCCCTTGCTGAGCAACTTCAGCCCTTCAGCCATGAACGGTAATGAACGTCCTATTACCTTAGGTTTCATTAGTGGTCACCTACCAACCTTAGATGGGTCAAACTAACACTGGGACTGGCTAGGGACGCCTTAGACTTCACCGTCCATCCTCTGAGGGGCATGGTTGGGATCGGGCGGATCATTAACCTCTGTAAGGCTGGGGCTGGACCTGTTTTCTGGGTCTTCCCCCCACGAAAGACCATTCGAGATCTCACATTTTGTCCAAGTGCCGTAATAGCCCTCTTCGACCTCTGTCTCATGTGCTGTAACACAACGCGATAACAAGCAGTGCTACTTCTCGAGTAGCTTATTGACCCTCACTCAGGCGCTTCAGAAGCGGTTATCTTATATGAGCCCTTGGGGGCGAAAGTAATCCTTCGTAGCTTGGGGGTTTTCCGTTCTTCGATCTAACCTTGGATGCATAGCTGCACTCTCCGTTGGATTCGATTCGATTCAAGCCCTTGCAGTAATAATCTATCCAATCGACACTTACCATAGGCGGCCTCCGCGCTTGGCTCTCCCAAAAAGTCCTACTGCACAAATACGGATACTGTGTCCAAGATATCGAGGTGTCATTCAACTTCAGCTTCAAGCCTCAGAGGCGCAACTAGGTTGAGTCTAGCTAAACAGCCTTGTCATCAGCTACCGGAGATTTCCACAATACTTGTGTTCTTTTTGGCAAAGCTAGGGGTCCTTTCCTCTACCCTCTTGTCTGTGCTTAGGGGAAGCACTGAGGGCAGCGGGGAGAAAGAGTGTGAGGTTTTTCACGCTGAATGTACAGCAGATGTTGCGCAGCTGAGTTGCTTTGTCGTCGATGCTGTAGTGTAACCCTACACAACGGATCTTTTTGTGAATCCTCCCTCGCTCCCGCTGTTGCGGTGCCTGTCTTAGTCACGGCATGTTACCTCTGCTGCATTCGTTTATTTATGTACAGGCCAGGCTTGGCTTGGCTTTTGGGCTTCTGCCCTCGTAGTGAGTTGACCGATGCAAGCCACAAGAAGTGCATGCATGACCAGTTGTCTTGAATGGTGGGCTGTCGGCGGCTGTCTGCAGACCCTTGGTTTATCGACGACGCTTGTCTGGCTATGGCATAAATAGAACAGATCTGACCAATCACTGCATATTCCATGTAGGGCCCGTACTGCCAGTCTTTGCGCAATGGTATCTGTAACGGGCTCTAGCGTCGACACCTCTGCTAGTTTTAATGAGACTCTCAACCTGAGCAGAGAATAACAACAGACCACACTTCACTCGGCAGCATTTTTCCATTGCTTTCGAGCATTTCTGGCATACGGCTTGTGATTGTCGATTTATCGACAAATGATCCTACAAAGGGTGCATTTTTCGTAGGCCTGGACAACCCTAATATTTGTTTCGCGGAAATCAAGATATACATGTCCAGTATTTACACATACCCTATATGCTCAATATGCGAGTTGGTATCAAAACAGGTACACGGATAAAGTAAGACTTCTACATAATTGGGAGGTTTTCCATGAACTGACCTCGCATGTGAGTATCGCGCGTGATCTTGTGCACCGATTACGATGCGCTACACTGGTGCAAGATGCACGTTGTCCGTCTATTGATGTGCCTGGTGAGCACACTTGAACGTAAATTTGAACGTGATATTCGAATGCCACACTGAATCTACACAGCATTTCACCAGAAGAGCAGGTGTGTTGTCCTTGAAAGATGAAACTATGCTCCAAGGAAATTGTATATGGAAAAAAGAGAATGCCTACCGAAGTTGACGTAGACGTCCATTGGATGCTGACTTAGACCGTTTCCGAAGTTGAACAGGGCGAGCTACATGGTAAATCAACCTGATCTAAAACAAGAATTTATGTTCTGAAAACAAGAACTTGATTCGCACATGAGAGCCCCATCCTCAATTATAAGTTTGTGGTGAGTACTGAACCTGCCCATATGTCTTTGATCCCAAAACTTCCAGTCTATGCAAAACAAAAATCAATACGCTTCTATCGCTATGCGAACAGAACCAGTAAGAAATGCGGTCATATATCCCATGCGCACATCTAAAACATGAGGTATGCTGACATCAATGCAGCCAGCAAAGCTGTCATAGATGCAGCTTGATATGTATGTGGAGCCAGGCTCGCGGTACCGCAACAACTGTCACGGTTGTATGTCACGTTATTCATCTGCGCAGCAACCTCAAAGACAGAGCCAGGGAAGCCGCCGTAATTGTAATAGTCCACGTTGAGAATATTGGGAGCCCGGCCCCAGTCAGAGCGGCAGTTGTTGGCCGCAACACCCAGGCTGCCATAGCCCGTGACGTTATTAGTCTCGTTGAGTAGTGCCACAGCGGGGACCAGAATTTCGGCACCAAAGACGTTGAACTCGGCGTTGAGGTTGTGGTTCATGAGGTACAAGCGGTTCTTGGCTGATTTGTCGCTTAGGTCGGGAGGACGCTGGACAGTGCAGGGAAATTTGCGATCCAGGGGATCAAAAGGAGTCTCCCACATCTGTGTGAACTCATCGAGAAGCCAGGGGTACTTCTTCTGATCCGACACATAGTCGATGAACATGATGACTCGCTTGCCACGAATGATCAGATCTTCCAGAGTGGGCCAGTCTTCAAGGGCCATTGGGAGGTAAGGCGCTTGGTAGACATACTTCAAAATACCGGTCTCTCTGATGTACGGTACGTAAAGATCGGGATGGGAGTAGTTTCCATTTCCAAGAAGGATAGTGACAACATCATATGGGTGGTCATCAACCCACTTTCGTACTCTGGTTAGCCAGTCGGTGATGGGACCTGCGTCAAGAAGATCACAGGTCGAATGGCAAAAGTGTGGCACTGATGAGTTGCTAGGGAACTGGATCTGAGCCTGAAGGAAGCGAATGCCATCATTAAGTTGTGTCTCAACCTCAAGCTCCTGGTTAGAGCCAGAATTACCCGGTCTTACGAAGGGTGAGTTGTGGCAGCCAACCATCGTGATATTGCCGTACTTGCGCTTGCAAAGCTCGACATAATTGTTACAGGGCTGTGTGTTTGTAGGCTTTGCTTTCGTCGTGGTAGTCGAGGTACCATTTGCTGTGGCGGTTCCTGTGCCCGTCTCTGTCAGGTTGCTGGTAATAGTAGTGCTATCTGTGACATCTGTGGGGAAAAGGCCTGTGAGGGTGCTCGTGAGTTGGTCCGATTCGGTGTCGCTGGAGCCCTGCAGTGTGATCTTGGAGGCGTAGGAAGAATATGCGCCTGTGGGAGGACCGGTTTGTCGTGTAATTTTCTGTGTTCGTGTGCCTCCAATGAAAGTGAGGTCTGAAGACGCTGATAAATCGACTGTCTGACCTGCCACTTGACTGGAAGTCAAAGCCAGGGCCGCAAGTACTGAGCTCCAGAGCTTCATGACGGAAAACTGATATTGAAAGAATTTGTGACACGAGAGAATATCTCTAGCAAGGCGCAGGATAAGTTGGAAGGGCGATAGGAGAGAGCTCACTAGTCGCAACAAGCTTCACGACTGGAGCTCAAGGTCCACCTATTGCACCCGGCCCGCGACGATTTAAAGTGGTACAAGATCAAGGGAGTTCCAGTAGGCAAAGCAGGCCGAAGAAAAAGAAGAAACAAAACTGAGTTGTGCTCTTGATGAGGTAGAACAAGATCCAGCCTAGTGCGATCTGCGACGACCTGCGCAGTCCTGCCTTTGATCCCTGCTTGAGAAACACCAGACCAGCATCAAGAGAGCCCACTTTTGCGAACAACGACAGATCGGCGAGATGAGGTGGGTATGATACGTATTGTATGAAGAGAAATCTCAAGTAGGTACTCCGTAGTCACTGTAGAGACCGGTGGAAGGATGTGATACGTGTGGCGGTTGGGAAACCTTCTTTTTTGCACCGCCTTGCTTGGCCTTTTAGTCAAGAGTACCTATCCCAATCTTAGACGAGATTACGAATAAAAAGAGATCAAAATGAAGGACCCAAGGAAAAAAGGAGAGCGACTGCGTGATAGTTGCTTTGTCGCGACTTGGCAAAAGCGAGCAAAAATAAACATAAAAATACTGAACAAGTTGGCCAAGGTTAGTAGGTTGTTACAGTAGTGCTTTGTTTGATGATGCGGCCTCACCCGCTGTGACATAATGACATCCATGTTTCTATGAATAAAACAGTTAGTCCTCACCCTCTTAGCGGTAATAAAGGCAGGAATTGACAGTGTCAATTGGCCAATGTTGAGCCGCAAAAATAAACGCACAAGTCATGTTAAGTTTCTGACTGTTTCCGTAGCGCTAAGAGAGTTGTCAAATACCCGAAAATCCGAGCGTACTCGTTACCACAGCGCTTGTTGTTCACGAAATTTTGCTGGATGGTGTTGAAACGCGTCATCATATTGGGCCGCAGCTACAAGTAAGACCCAGCCGGTAACGCGGCACATCACTTCCTTTTCTTCACCTGAGGCTCGGTAGTTTGGGGCTAGAGAAGAAATGGATTGGATTGGATACCAGTAGACAAAAGCGAAAGCCAAGCACCAATAACCTATGATAGTGGCATGACACCTCATGTTTGTCTTGCAAGTCGTAAATCCAAGAACTATTCTTAGGCGCCTATTCAAGATGTTCCCATTCTCTTTGGCCTGCTATTCAACATGTACTAACTATACTTAGGCTTTTACCAACTGGATGTATCATAATACGGGCGGCTGTCCAGGTTCTTCATCCAGCTTCAATAGACAAATAGAGATCTATTCGCTCAGCTTTCCCAGGTTCTGACGCCCCCTAACACACGGACCCTAGGCAGGTACTGGATGTATAAGCCTTCCCTTTGCCGCTGCACTGTCGCTCCCTAGGCTCCCCAGGGATGCTGTATTGCAGGGGACATTCCACCAAAAGCACATAAGCTCTCCACTGACGGAGGTCGTCTATCCCTTTTAGGTCAAGGTTTCGGAAAGGCCCACGACCCTTTTGGCGCCTCTTCGATCATGGATTTGCATGGATCCATGTCGCCTGGCAAGATCCTTGGAATTGGGATTTTCCCTTCATCATGACGATTGCTCCACTACCTCTGTGAAAGCTGTCGCTCCTTGCTCGCTCCTCCAAGTACCTTGCAGCTGGTGTTGACCATTTGGCTGGCCCACTTCGCAACGCATTTCTCTGCTGTATACAACTTCTTCATTGTCCTGTCGCTACCTTTCTTTTGTTCTCCGGATTACGAAGCCTTTCGTAACCCCATTTGTTTCTTATGTTCTGTTTGTGGACTGTGTAACTTGGACATTCAACCGCACACCACTCCGCGATTATCCTTTCCTTTCAGCTTTCTCGTTCTGTTCGTTATTTGTTTCATCGCTGGTATCTTGCAACACAGCACGCAATTAGGAGGCATCACCAACAAACGAAAGAGCCATTTGGAAGCTCACTCCGATACCGCAGTGCCTACCTAGGTACGGTACCTTACCATGGCGAACGTGCATAGGCGAAACACGGCCTTCGCTGCTAGCACGCTATACTTTCTATCGATACCCTTCTTGATTCTCGTCATAATCGGTAATACCCATATCAATTCGACATTGAACGACATATACTTCTTTAAGCTTGATGTCTCTCAAGTTATACCGATATCGGTCGATAATTCGCAGCTGCTTAATTCTGTTGCTCGGAGTTTAGGTCTGCATGATTTCTACCAGGTTGGACTATGGAACTTTTGCGAAGGTTACAATGATGAGTATGTTTCCAATTATCACATGTAGCATACGATAGCTAACAACACAACTCAGAGGCGTTACTCACTGCTCTAGCCCCAAACAATGGTACTGGTTCAACCCTGTCGAAATTCTTGTGAGCGAACTGCTCGCCGGAGCTCAGATTGCCCTCCCTGCTGAGGCCATCACCGTCCTCAACTTGCTCAAGATAGGCTCTAGAATCATGTATGGATGTTTCATGGCCGGCATATGCATCGACTTTGTCCTTATTCCACTAAGCCTCCTCGTTATTCGTACCCGTTGGTGGAGTTTGGTTATAACAGTTCTTGCTTTCTGCACAGCGGTTCTTATTTCGCTCGCAGCCATCATTGCAACTGTCATAAGTGTTGCTGCCAAGGTCGCACTTACGGCGCAGGATCAGCTCAATATCAAGGCAGACATTGGCATCAAGATGTTTGTCTTCATGTGGCTGGCTGCCATCTTCACTGATGTGGCATTCCTACTACATGCTGCCATGAGTTGCTGTTGCAGACCTAATAGGGATAAGCCGCAGAGTCCCCAACCAGAGATGAGGGCAGCGCACCCAAGTCTTCGTCATCGAAGAGGGCATAGGTCTTCATCACATTCGTCATAGGACGTTATGCGGATCTAACTTCAACTTCGAGGCCCTGTTGATGAACAAATTTGGTGTGGAAATAACACCTTTGGCCCAGAATTCCAAGATGGTCCAGAAGCTAGACCTCTTGAAGTTCTGGGACCCAGACATGAAATCAAAAGCCTGCGCATTGTTGCGCGCTCATTTAGACTGTTTGGCTCATTGCATTACACAGAGCAGGGAATAATTGCATAAAGCACACTCAATTTAGGTGTTTTTCGCCTTGAGTACAAGAGATGCATAGTACATAGGATTTCACGGTATAGACGGGCGACCGAGGCCAGGGAACAGGCCATATAAAATGACTGTGCTGGGCTTTCCCCCATGCAGATGACATTCTTCCACGGCGCTCAGGCTCAAATAATAGAATATATGCTGAAGAAAACATAGCGTCGTAATAATCGATTCTGGATCTAACTGATCCTTTTATCATCTGCGGCCCTCTATTTCAATACTTGATGGTCTCATTAGAGTGCCTCAGAGAACTGTTGACACTAGACTATCTTGAGCTGGAGATACTCAACCTCAAGTCATCATGGTGATTATATTTCAGCACAAAGATTGACAAACATATGATCATGTCTCGTGCACCTGATTACGAATTAATATGATCATTGGAAGAACAGGTCTTTACCTATTGTGCGTTCTGCGAGCACACTTACTCATCCAATAAACATCAATGGCTTCACAAGACTAGAAGAAAGCTATAGTGACTGTCACACCGTTGGCCAATATTTCAGTCTTGATGGTCGTGAGCTTGCCATACGCAGTCTAACTAGAACTATACGACAGGCTCAAAGCTCGAACTCTTGTCGACATCCTTGAAAAGGGGCGTCGATGGCATTGACTTCAGAATACTTCTAAAATCATGGTAGAAGGGCCAATGAAGGGAAATGGGAGGGATGCATGATCTGAGCCTATTTCTGTCCAAGACTGGTAGCCAATGACAAATTGAAGCTCCACGAAAACCAAGAGCTTGCCATGCATTACGACCACTACCATCTCAGCGAGGGTACATGGGGTGATAAAATACAGGAATATTGAAGAAACCGCTTTCGAGGCCAATGGGAGAACTGGCAAATCAGAAGCGGTATCATAGAGAAGACATAATTGTCACTTGTCCTACACTCCATGATGGGTTCAGGATACGCAGAAAGACCGAAGCATGAATAATAGTGACAAACGGTATAAATTGAGCTCAACACATGTCCTTCAAAGTTGAGGAATTCGAACGACAGGAGGAAGAGATAGTCAGGGGCAGAAGACGGAATCGGGGGTTAGGGAACCCTCATAAACTGGTGTTTAACCACAGCCAGTCATCATTTGATGGATTATCTAGTGAATACAAAGTAATACGCCGCGTCTTCATCTACCGCAACCCTTGCGAGCAGCATTGTTGCCAACTATCAACGAATATGTCGTGTCTAGTGATGAGACAATGAACTATGTATGGCTGCTTTTTAGAATAATAAGCTCACACTGCTCACCATAGGATATGGCCGTGTCAGCATGCCTGTTTCTGAGCGGTCGACTTAGGCAGTTGGTGTGATGCCTGTCATAAGATCCTCATCTTCTATCAGAGAATCGAAGCCCACCCCAGGATCTGCAGGGTCCTTATCTGCCCGCTTCTGCTCCCTAAAAGCGTGCTTCACGTATTCCTTACTGTTACCCAGCCGTTCGTTAGCTGCCTTGTACTGGTTCCCAAGACTTTCGATGTTATGGTAACGCTGGGCAATCTGCTGGGCAAATTTTGCCTCTGTCATCGCCTCATTGTCGTCGTGGAAGTGCAGATAGAGTTCCCCACCATTGTTGCCAGGCTGCAGCTCGCCTTTTAGTAGACCGGAATCAATCATATCTTGAACTAAGCGCGTGGTAGCATCGTCATCTGTGAGGATTTCGCCTGTCTCGGCACTGAGTGTCGAGAGACGCACTTGAGAAATGGACACCCGTACATATATGTCGCGGAGGTTGATGATTTGCCATTTTGGGTACGCCGCCACTACCTCGGCAACCAACGATGAGGTGCCGTCTTCCTCCCAGACCTGTCGGTTGGCCTCGATGTCCGCTTTGAGCTGCGCTGCATTCGTTGTTGTGAACCAAGTGGTGATATTCTTGTATGGCGTACTTAGTGCGGTGAAGGTATTCTTGGCTATCGTGGAAGTGTATGATGGAATACTTGGTTCTTTCCCATCCTTGAGTAGCCCGACCAGTAACCATCTCTTGTACGCTTCATCCATGACCTTACTGACGCCTTTGTCTTTTGCTGGGTGTGTAATGACGCGCTCGAGAGCTCGGTAGGCTTTGGTCCAGTCTCGTCGTGACATGTAGCATTGAGCTGCAAGGTGATTATACTCCAAGACGGCAGAGCTCTTCACATCCCCAGTAAGACCTGTGTCAACTGAAATGAAGGAGGCGGGATGCAGACTACTATCACACAAGAGTTTGGCGTCCTTCTGGCCCGCCATACCAGGGTAGAACGTAAGATCGCAATCAAGAACCTTGAGAGCGGGCTCAATCCAGGATGTTGAATAAGCGATCTTGACCAGTGTAAGATGGGTAGATGTGAACATGCTTCCTGTGGGATCGAGTCGCAGTATAGCAGCAGCCAAAGCCTCTACAGTAACCCTTGTCTAGTTGCAGGATAGTTAGCGCCTTGCGATGCCATGGAGGGGTGGCGCGTACCGTAAATAGCGTGCCTGATGTGATGTATTCAAGAAGCTTTCTGAAATCAGAGCCCACATATCGTATCTGGAGAGGGTTGAAGTTGAGAAGGAATCGGAGGGTCTCGTCTAAGAGTGTGCTTCGTTCGCTACCATGTGCGGGGTTCGATGTTTGTAGTGAGAGAAGGAGGATGGCTTGAAATGTGATAGAGTCGATCGAGGGGTCAATATTCTGGGAGCGTTAGCTAGAACCAACATAGATACTGTGAGATTTACTTGTAGGATTTGGCTAGCATTGGTACTGATGACTTCCCGTTGGTTCGCAAGCAGCGAGGTCGCAGCTGCGACATGGTCTCGAATAGTAGCATCATACTTCTTGACTGAATGAGCAGCGGCCTGAGTTGGCGTGAAGGCAGCTAGAACGGCCGCAACGGTGTCCATGATCAGCTGGGCTCTGAATACTCAGGCTGATTCTCAATGTAATGGTTGTTTATGTGAAGTGTGGAGTTTGAATTGACGAAACTGTTACACTGATCATCTCCCTATCATGTTCGTCAAAAACTCAAAGTGATGACGAAGAACTTTGTATTGTAAGGCCCCGGTCCGTATTGAGGCACGAAGAATCAGATGATATGAAGTTTGTTGTTTGCTCTCCAAGCTCACAGGCAGGCAACACTCATGAGCACAGCTCCCGCATTGGAGGGGTGGTGACGTTGTAGGTCCGGGAATTAGCCGACTGAGCTTATCGTCTAGCGGATCACGATAAGGAGCTGCCCCACCACCAAAGGTTTACTCTAGACTAGTAGGTGGTGGGTTGGGGATAGCTTCATTTATTCGTCTTTGCAGTCTGTTTTTCAAAATTTTGTTCGCCAGGCAAGCGTGAACTGCCAGGACGCTTACAGGAACAGATCTTGATCTAGAAGTTGCTTGTTTTTCTGCTACACGCTGTTCTAGCCCACTTGCGCAAAGTTCCTGTACTAGACCTGACATCGCACAAGCGCTAGTATAGCGAGGCAACATAAGCGTAACAATAGATACATATCTAACTTATGTTTCACCTAAATCCTGCCTGAGACCTGACTCGCATGGCCAGCTCGCTAAAGCCTATGTGACACCATCGGAGTGATTTCAACATGTTTGGCTAACGACAAAAGAAATTAGAGATCATTCAGCTATCTACGAAGCAAGCCCCAGCGCAGCGTCCCAGAGATTGCCTTTCGGAGATTATACTAAAGATTGGGTTCGTATCTAATATGAAATGATCAAACAGAAAAGAGTAATATCTAGGTTGCTGTACAACACATCAATCGAACAGCCTTGGGGACCGAGCTTCAACAAATTTCCAGCAGGTACATAAAAACAGAGGAGTCATTCCCATTGCTTGTCTTTCTAATACATCGACTTGTTGGAAGTCTAGTCGGCGTGTTCCTTTTTCTTTGTTTTCGTATAGGTAGCTTGTTTGTGCCCAATACACAGTCGCTAGCGAATATAATGACCAGCTAAGACCGAAGAGCGGCTAGGCGAAGATCCGTTCCAGCCCTGGATTGCTGTCGAACCCATGAACCATTCAGTCTCTGACCCTGTTAGTGAGCGCTTCTCAGATGCTGGAGCACTAGGTAGCCCCTCGCGAGTCTGAGAGAGGCGATTTTTCTTGCTTGATTTCTGATTTCTCTCCGGGCCAATGGGAGCCAGGACTGTCGCGGTCTGAGGGACATCCTCATTGCCATCATCTCGCCAGCCAGACTGAAGGATGGCTTGGCTGCTACCGGCACGCAAGTCTCGATTGCGGTGCTTCTGAAGCTCTTCCTGGTGATCTCGCCACCATTTGGGGAACCCATGAAACAGGCCCAGAGATTGCTGCGTAGCCTTGTCGAAGGGCATTTCGTGTTTGTATTTGCAACCTTGCTGAGTAAAGGCGCAGGTGCCGTCGTGGATCCATTTGTCACAATAGATCTTGGTTCTGCGTTGCTGAGCAGGTGATGTTGCAACAATACGATCAATCCTGGTCTGTAAAACGACGTTAGTCTTGCTCCAGGAGAAGACAAAAAGCACAAAGGAGGTAGCGAAATACTGCCAGGGGCTGATTACCTGGAGGATATGAGATGCTGGGCCAGTTGGAGCCTATACACTCAGCATCGTTTACGTGCGCCGTATTTAATTCACGTACCTTGAATGTGACAGGCTGATTCATCCCAGGAACCCCTTGTGGTGGCTGCATGTGCAAATCCGGAAGCAGTACCATTCCTTGGGCGCTTGTCTGAGTAGCAGGCAACTCGACGAGGGTTGGGACCATGTCTGCCGGAATCAGTCTTGTGTATAGCCCGTCAGGTCGCTTTACACAGTACGCATAACCGTTGAGGCAATCGGAGATGCTCACAGGCCCGCCGCCGTTGTTGGAAGAAGAGGAGGGATGAGTTGGAGAACTCATAAGCGAGTGCTTATTACCGGGGACAGAGCTGTTCATGGGGTTTGCAGATGGCTGAGAACCTCTCCAGTTGCCAGATGTCATGCCTCGTGGAGCAGAAAGCTGGGAGACTTGAGTGTTCTGCTGCCAGCCTCCATAAGACACTTGAACAGGATAACCGTTACCGCCAACCACATGAAAGTGATTGTTGGATGAAGGTTGAGAAAGATCCATAGAACTTGGTCGATTCATGATTTTGAGAGCTGAGATGATGTTGTGATGAAATTTAAGCCCAGCGATAAACACGAGATCTCTCGATAATGTATTGAAGATAAGGGTTATTTCTGATTTGGCGGGAAGGCGAAGGAGGCTAGTTCTTCACCCGGGGATGTTCCAAGTTAGAGTTGGTATTGGTAGAGACAATTCTTTCCTGGGCGATTTAATAAGTGTAGCATCCGATGACTATAGGAAGTCTTGGTCCCAGGAGCATCCACGCACGGTCTATCAGACGGCTAGGAACTGGGACGCGGGTAACGGAAGACGGGTTATAACTTCGAGACATGCACTGGCAAACAGCGAACGGAAGACAGCGTCTATGTTCAACAATACTGTGTGGAAGTCTACCAGGGTGGCTCGAGGACACGGTATAGGCAAGAGGATGGGGATAAGTGCTTGATTCTAGGTGGGCGGTCCATGAGACTTTACTTTATCTTATACTTGAGAATATGGTCATCAGTCACTATGGCATGTTTGCTTGACATTGAGGCGTACTCTACAAAACACATGCTACGACTGCGGTTACCTGCAGGGACAGTTTGCCGGCACTGACCTTCAAACACTTGACCCAAAATATCAGCAAGGCTCATGTGTGCATTCATGAGAGTTTTCATTCAAAGGTCCTTCGTCTGTGCTATGCTGTCTATCATCTTGCCTCGCTATACTGAGGTTGGCCATGTCGCCAGCTTCCAAGGTTGCTTGCTTGTTAGCTTGCCGTCCTCCTTCACTGGGTACCCAGCTCCGCGTGCATGATGCCGCCTGGCATGCAAACAAGCATAAATCAAAATGTTTAGCAAAGCAAAGGGCTTGTTGTCCACCTTTAATTCACACCAAATGTGGGGAAATTATTGTATCAGCGCGGCTGCTTGCACTGAGCAACCTCGTTTTCTTTATGTCCAAAATCATTTGTGCTGCGTTCCGCTTTTACCGGTAAGCGACCTTAGACGGCTTAGCAGAACCGCCTTGTGTTGTTTCCTAACCTCAGTCTCAGGTTCCGAACGTTGGACCCAATCTAGGGCTACTCTAACTTCGGCTTCTGAGCGGAGGCGAATGTTTCTGTAATCAACTATTTGGTTATTAGGAGCATGGGGTTGGGTGGGAATCACCCGCTCAGGTGGTACAGGGTCTGCAAAGTTGTCCTGGTAGAGGTAATGACCCTTGATATATCGGGTGAAGTCAATGGGCATTTCGGTATTTACTGGGCCACTCCCTTGACGGTAGGAGTTTTGCATGGGGTAGCCGGGGGTCGCTGTGCGATTGTCTTGGATACTCCCTTGCTGCTTGGGGTTTTGGGTGTTCCCGATTTGCCACGTTGGCTGCTGCTTTTGTTGTTTGCTGTGGTTGTTTGGTGTTTCTCGCCGGCTCCTGCGACTGGCTTCTTGCTGTTCGCCAATGACTTGCTGCGGTCTGGCGTTACGGGCGTTCGATGCTTGGAGGGTTTGGAGGTCTGCTTCGGCGTCTGTGTTGCAGTCTTGTTAATTTTACTGCGGCTTGAATCTTTCACTGGTGTCGTGGACGGGGTTGTTTGTTTAACAGATGGGATCTTTTGGCGTTTACCTTTTGCCAGTGACGGATCTTCCTCCTCAGACTCTTCTCCAGAGTCACCGCCAGCAAAGTCATCAGAGGAGTCTGACGGCTCAGCCTCGGCATCGCCAGGAATAGGGTTATCTAGGGCGTTCGTCTTGTAGTTAATAGCCTGTGAGGTGGTCAGCTGCTGATAAGTAGAACTTTACAAACCAATAGCCTACCTGTCGACGTCGACCACCGCGACCCAGAACCTCCCGAGTTGCTTCAGCTTGACGCTGTGCTTCTGCCTCACGTTGAGCTAGAATACGATCCCAGACGCTTGAGTTGATAGCTTCTGGTTCAGCCATCTCTTCGGTAGCAAGTCCAGCGTCGAAGCCGGACTTATCGTTGGACCACACCTTGGCGTAAGAGAATGATGCCCCATCATCAGGTTTGCTTTCTGTGTCGTCTGTCCGATCTAGAAGTGCATCAACAGCAGCAGAATCATAGTGGATAGACTTCTTTTCATAGTCATCGTTAAACAAGGCCTGGGCGCCGTGTTTCAATATTGACTCCAGATCATCACCGGCAAGTTCGTCGTCGTCCATGCTTTCAATCAGAGCATGATCCAAGGCCATCTTCTTCTTACCAATTTGCATTATTCTTTCTTCGACCGAGTCTACAGTCATAAGCTGGAAACAAAGGACCTTCTTCTTCTGTCCAATACGATGAGCACGGGACAATGCCTGAATATCCTGGTGTGGGTTGAAATCAGGATCAAGGATGATGACTGTATCTGCAGTAGCGAGATTGATGCCAACACCACCAGCTCGTGTCGAAAGCAGAAACGCGAAGATGGGCGAGTCAGGGGCGTTGAAGGCATCAATGCGGCGTTGCTTTTCCAGACTACTGATACTGCCATCGAGACGGCGAAAATCGTAGCCTAGGCCACTGAGAAAATCCTCAATGATATTTAGTTGCTGTAAAAACTGGCTGAAGATCAACACGCGATGCCCCCTTTCCTGTAGTTTTGGAAGCATGACTTGGAGAAGTAGGAGCTTGGCTGATGCCTCGACCAGGTTGCGTTGAATTACTGTTTGATCATGGTGACGCTCCTCAATAGCTTCGGAGTACATGAAAGGGTGGCAGAGGCATTTTCGCAGCTGCATTAAAATGTTGTTGAGAGATCCACGTTCCTTCTTGTTCATCTTGCTGTTGGAGAACATGGCCTTGATGAGCTCGGGATTTTTGGCCATGATACTCTTCGAAAGCTTCTCTTGAATCACAGTCATTGTGACCGGCAGAATGATTTGTGTCATGGGAGGCAAAAATTTGAGAACACCTGCTTTGGTTCGGCGGAGGAAGTATGGTCGAATCTTGTTGTGCAACTTGGGTAGCGTCTCCTTATCAAGAACCGCATACTCTGCGTCCAGTTCTTCGGCATTCTGCTTCTCATCAATGAACTGTAAAAGATTGAACAGCTCCCTCTTGTTGTTCTGGAGTGGTGTACCAGTAAGTAGAAGTCGAAAAGGAATTCGCATTGAGCGAAGAGCACCATACAAAATGTTCTGGTCGTTCTTCAGGCGCTGACCCTCGTCAACCACAAGCCCTGCCCAATTGATAGACTTGAAGAGAGCCTTTGTCGCGGGGTCCTGTGCTGAGTCATAGGACATGATCACAACGTGTGCCTTCATGTCAGTAGATCCATTGGGGAACAGCTCGTACTTGTAAGCAAGTGCCTGTGGCTCTCTTCCGCCATGATAAGCGACCACTCGGAGCTCTGGCACCCACTGCTTGAACTCACGGCGCCAATTCGGACATGTAGCATTTGGAACAACGACAAGAAAAGGCCAGCACTATTGGTTATGTCAGTATAATTGCCGTTGGCTTCTTAGACACCGGTGCCTTACCTTAGGGTTGTCTTGGACTAATGAAGTCACAAGGCCTACAACCTGGACAGTCTTTCCTAAGCCCATCTCATCTGCGAGAACCACACTGCGACCTGAGTGGTAGTTCCCCAACAACCAATTGACTCCTTCAATCTGGTATCCCATGAGCTTTCCACGTTTGAGGCCGGCAGGTTGCTCCGTCAACTCCTCAAACGGCTCGGCTTTGTAAGCCTTGACTCGTTCTCTGATCTTGTGCTGAGATTCACTCTTGAAGTATTTGCCCTCGATATACTCGTAGTATGCCTCCACAAAGGAGGCATAAATATCGCCTGTATCCTCTGACGGGGGCTTGTCCCACACAACGTCGTCATAACCAAGACCTTGAAACTTGACAAAGATTTTGCTGACGTTGGCCAAGTTCTCTATTTCGTCTTTTTTTGTCCTTGGTCTGGGGACCGATGGGTCCAATCTGGTGTTGAGAACTATGTCTGGCATAAGAAACTCATCTGGAATAGCCTCTCGCTCACTGAGTTTCATCAAATCCTGCTCGAGGTCTCTTTTGCCAAAGGAAGTACGCATCGTGGGCGCTGCTACACCGTACACCCAAGCACCTGGCTTCCAGTCACAGTGAGCATAAGACAGACTCTCCCACTTGATCAGATATTCCTTCTCGTCCTCTCGAACCTCAGTATACATTGGTCGAGGGTCTCGTTTGGCAAGCTCTGCTGGTATCGGGCGCCATGCCACGAGCCGATGAACCTTGTGCCTGGCATTTGCACACTCTTTGCATTGCCAGTCAATGGAATGGTCTTTCAGGCGCTCGGACTTAAGATCTGTTCCGATTGTTCCGCCTCTAGCGCCCGGAAGATGATCAACGTGCCAGCCTCGATGACATGAAGTACATCGGAAGAGGACCACTTCAGCGTTGTTAAGAAGGTCCGGAGGAACCTGAGTGATTGGGTCAACGCCACCGTTCTGTTCACGAAGCTTCTCCTCCTGTCGAGATGTCTTCTTTTGAGAGAAGGCAGCGCAGCTACGACCTGGAGATTTGCATGCCTGACACATGCTATGCCTGGGAGCACTGTCATCCTTTTTGTTTGGGACGCCAATACAGAACCTGCACTGCATGACAAAATCATCCTGACCGACCTTGGTAACCATATGCTCGCGAGCACTGCGGTATCCCAGGCAGTTCTTGTGATAAGACAACGTGCAGCCCTGACAGTGAATCATTTGGCCCCGTTGTCGTGAGCCTCCGCAGGTGTGGCAGGTATCCATGTGCATCGAAGCAAACTCTGAGTCGGCAGGAAGAGGTTGAAAAACCTCTCTGATTGAGATAATCTTCGGAGCGCCAGGGGCCCTGTCATCTGCAATATAGAAGGAATCCTCATCCATTTGGGCATCATCTCGCATGTTCAGGGTATTCCTTGTGGCTCTGGAGGAACGTCGAGGTGCTTCAAACTCAATATCTGAGTCAGGGGACTTCTGGCGTAATTGAGACAGAGCCTTTTGTCGCATACTCGCAGTGTGAAGACGCTTCGACTTTTGTCGCGACCTAGTAGGACGTCCTTTTTTGGGGGCAAGATCGGAGACGATAGGCATGAAATCATCATCTTCCTCGCCTGACGAAACAGGAGGGGCATCTCCGAGCAATTCATCCTGGTCTTGACTATTGATGCCGTTCTTAAAGGACATACGAGTCAGTTGTCTTGGAGGTCGAGTTCTCAACGATCTGGTGGCCCCTAAAGGCTCTGGCTGTAGATCGTCCAGATCATCTTCGTCTACCGCCAGAGCAGGACTACGGGAAAGTTGCTTGGTGTTCTCTCTAGAGCGAAGGCGTCGGGATACGCTTCGAGACGAACGTTTTCTCTGAACTGGTTCTTCGTCCTCATCCTCCACCTCCTCGTCAATGTCCATACGATCAGAAATAGCAGACTCCTGTCCAGAGTCCCACTCATCGTCCTGCATGTACTTTCGCTTGCGGGCAGACATGTCGTCAAGTTCATGTGGCCATAGGCCTTGGCTGAATCGGGCCAATGCAACTCTTCCGTTCTCAAGGGTAATGAGTTCAGCTGTAGATATCTTGAAATAAAATCAGCACTGTGCGGTGGAAATGAAATAGAGGATATAGAGAGTGAGTGTGTGCAAGTGTGTTGTAGACAAAGAAACGAAACGTAAAAAAAAGGCGTGATGAAGGAGGAGCTGCAGCTGTGGGGGCACAATAGAGAAGAATAGGTTTGCGAGCTAGGCAGTGAATAAGGCACATTATAAACAAGAGCTCGCATATTATATTTGCGGCCCCAGCTTTGAAGCTGCAGACTAATAGCTTGAGCGGGCCACAAGCGTATAGATAATAGCATTTCTAGGTCATGCAGGAGAAGCAGCTTGGCATCTCCTGATGAATTAATGAAAGAATGTCCACCTACCAACTCTTGTCGCCCATCTGTAAACTCGACAAGACACTTGACGATGCCACGACTTGGCCGGAGCTCCCCAGATATGAACTCGACAATATCGCTATGAACGGCCGAGTACTCGTTACGCTTCTCAAAGGGCATTTCCGGAATCGCAACCTCAAACCTGTAGCGAGGCTGAGAAACTCTGAAGACGCTTGATCCATCTTCTTTGATTTGGGGAATGTCTTGTTTCCTATCCTCACCTCGAGAATTCATATTCCCACGCGCTGTTGGCCGCTGTTCCGTATCGATATCAACGTCAGGAGGCAGAGAGCCATTGTTTCCATTAAGATCAGCTAGAAGCCACTCTAGCGAGCGCTCAATAGCGTTATCATCTTGGTCAACAAGGCCCTCGAGGGGCTCGTAGGGAGAGTTCTCAGTGTCCATTTGGCGACTGGCGAGCGCGTCTCATTAATCGCAAAAGAGATATTCGTAAACCGGTCGAGACCAGGTGGGGGTGAATGGCCCTTCGGGGATACGGTACCGTTCGTCAGAATCGACTAAATGGATAAATTGTTTAGTTTGGTTTGACAAGCTGGATCGTAACTTGGCAAGTTTGGCGGCATGGCTGAAGCTTCATAACGGAGAATTTGGTTGTTGCCCTGGGTTGGTTAAGTTAAATTCATCGGTATCAGGAAACGCGACAGTCGCATTCAAACGCGTTAAAGTTATGGCCCAATTAACACCTGGGCCAGGGATTGCAACGGCCCCGCCATAATTAATGCGCTCTTGTCGAGTCTCACCGCCCCGCTGGACCCGCTAAGAAGCAGGGCAGAAAAATAATTTAGTGGGGACGCTGATATCGAAACTTCTATCTCAGTAGCATAGAATTTTTGAACAAATTGGACTACAACCTGCAATCCAGCAGGCAGGACAACCGCAAACATAAAAAAGGAAATTGTTGTATAGCAATATATATAGCCACGTTATGCAATGCTTATCCCTACGCAACTGAGGATTGTTGCTCTAAAGCGCCCATTGGCAAGGCTTCATCCCGCTACCAGGAATTTCGCCCCCATCTTTGTTCGCGCAAAAGGTCTCTCAGCCATCATCCGGGGATCGATCAGATCTGAACGAATTCAAAACGGCCCAGACAGCTTTGACACCCGCAATGCCTATCGTGACGCTGGCCGACGAAAAGTAGGAGGCGAGCGACTCACTCGTCCCAAAGAGCCCCCCCACCGACCCCGAGACGATTTTTTTGCAAAGTTCAGTGCAAGAGCCGTTGACTCCGGTGGTACACGAAATTGGCGTCAGGAACAGAAGCTGAAAAAGAAGTTGAGGAAAAAAGAGGAGGAAAAGAAGGAGCGGGAAGAGAGAGAAGAACTAGGCATTGGCCGCCGAACCAGGAGGAGACGATTCGCCGATCCTGAAAACGAATTCGGAAATCGCAGCTTCGTACACCGAATGAAGTATGGCGATCTCAAAGAGGTGGCCGACAGTTTGAACCTAAAGCAGCCCGTTCGACCGCGACAATTCCTTGAATCTCAAAAGGAGCGCACGTTTGGGTCCAGAAATGGCAATGATGGTGTTGCACGACACGAACGACGAGAGCCATCAAACGAGAAGTTCGAGAAATTAAGTCAGCAATTCAATCGCTCAATACGACGCCCTGAAGATCCACAACAAAGTTTTGGCCGGTTCGACCGTCAAGATCGTCAGTCAAATATCTCTGGTGGATGGTCCAACGATGAATATAACGGATCACAGCGGAGATTCGATCGTTCACAGCCTAGCGACTTTCGTCATGACGACGCTCGAGAAGACCGGCAGAATGACCGAGATAACTCTGGCGATATCAAGCGTGGAAAGAAGAAGGAGATGATGGCCATGACCCTCAAATACACTACCGCTGCTTCTCAGTTCCTATATGGTCGATCAGTTGTCAAAGCAGCACTGGAGCAGAATCGACGAAAGTTGTATAATCTCTACATCCATGCCAATGAGAACCGAAAGTATAACACGGATACTGTTACCTTGACGCGAATGGCGAAGAAACTCAACGTGCCCATAAAAATCGTGCCTCCTGAAGAGCAACGAATCATGGATAAGATGAGCATGGGGCGACCTCACAATGGCTTCGTGCTTGAAGCCTCCCCTCTACCCCAGATCCCCATCAAATCTCTTGGCAAGTTAGAGGAGAGTCCTGGTCGCTTGGGCTTTCACGTGGACCTTGATCATCAAACCAAGGAAGAGGCAACGATCAATGGCACCGACACATTTATTCGGCGGTCTAATGATGTGATGCCCAAGCCTTTTGTCTTGTTGCTCAACGAGATTCTCGACCCGGGAAACCTAGGCGGTATCATCCGCACTGCGAGCTATCTCGGCGTTGACGCCGTTGGTATCACGAACCGGGGATCCTCCACGCTCACACCTGTTGTTCTCAAGTCCGCTGCCGGTGCAGTGGAAGAAGTTTCATTATTCGCGGTGGATGATCCTGTGAAGTTCATCCAAGACTCCCAGAAAGCTGGCTGGAAATCATACGCTGCGGTGGCGCCGCCTGATCGAAAGCTTGTTCGAAAGCATGGGAGCAAGTTCGTGTCAACAGATACGATTGAGGCACAAAGCCCACTAAACGAACATCCGTGTCTACTAATTCTTGGTAATGAGGGCTATGGACTTTCGAAATCTATCAAGGTTGCTGCCGACTATGAGCTATCAGTACCTCGGTTTGTTCAAGGAAGCTGTGTGGATAGTCTGAACGTCAGTGTTGCGGCAGGCCTCTTGTGTCATTCCTTCGTTAAGGAACCTGTGACTGTCTCACCAGAGCCAGTTGATCCCACGGCCAGACTGGCTGATTCGGAGGCCAGTTCTGACGATGCAGAGAGTAGGACCATAGCGACGAAGACTGGGGCGAAGCTCATTGAAGCTGGAAGTGATAATTCTTCTGAAGTAAAACCCACTGGCGAGGAATCTGAAGTTGATGCTGCTACGGAGGCAGAGCAAAAACAACCTGACGATCAAAAGCTCGATAAATCTGACGATTTAGTGTTCTAGGAGCATTGGACTAGGCCTGGGTGCCGCTATTGTAATAACTTAGATATGTATAACACGACGGTTGGGTGGCGCTTGGGTGTTAGACATTGGGGACATAGAGAATCATGTACGGTAACGATGTATACTAGATGAAACATGCGGAAAATAATGGATAACTTATTGAGTACTAAGCAATTATGGAGAACTTACTTGTACGTCTCATGAGACTAGCTTGTGAGACCCTTGCATGACGTTGTAACGCCACGCCGCCAGCCATCATGACTCCTCCTTCGCCCATACATACAGACGACTCTCCTACAATTCTCAGTCTGGTGTGTATAGCTTTCAGCGCTACGGCCTATTCGTAGGATTGTTGTCCTTGTTGTAACTTAATTGAGTGCTGGAGCACGCATTTGGGTCAGTCTAGGTAGCGATAAAGCCATCTTGTGGCCCCATCATATTTTCACCTAACCGTCGCCCAGCCACCCAATTAATTATATACACGCCACATAAAAAACGCTGACTTGTCGTTGTCATACCCCATCGGCAGCATCATGCCCTGTCTCGTTTAACGTGTACCTTATAACCTGAACAATAGCTCAGTGGTGTTTCCTGACATTCTTTAACCTGTGTCTGGCAACTGCATTTGGCTCGTACTGTGTGGCGGTGTAAGCATTCATAATAGTAACACCCATCACATATTTATTTGTTCACCGCTGTCGCTTGAAATTCTATGAGCCCAACGAGAGTTCAACGCAAGATTAGTTGAGCCTGAGCTTTCCACAACTTACTCAGTATACGGCAATGCCATCCATATCGGCTCTTCTGTTGTGTCTCGCTATATTACTTCCTCCTCAGGCCATCGCGGAATCGGGTTCACCAATAGCTATCCGGAAGGTCGCCCCTGGTTCGCACGACAAGCTCCTTAGGGAGCATCTCGCTTTCGCACCACTACACGATCTTAATCCGCGCGAAGCTGCCGCTGCCGCCGTATCGTTTCTTGAAGAGCAAGATGACAAACTCATGAGCCTCAATGGCACAGAGCGCTTCTACCGTCCAGCGTTTGCTCCTCACAGTGAAGAGTCCCACGAGAGCTTGCTGCGTCGAGCCGCAGAGGTACTGGCCTTGCTACAGAGGAGGTCGTCTTGTCCTAAGGGGATGAATAGCTGCTCTGACATTGATTCCGAAGTCAAGTGCTGCCAGGAGGGAACGTATTGTGTGAATGTTGGCAATACTGTGGCGGGAGGCATCGCGTGCTGCCCTGACGGTGCGTCTTGTGGTGGAGGTGTTGGAGCATGCCCTGACGGAGCTACGAGTTGCTCTGCAGAACTTGGTGGAGGATGCTGTATTCCGGGATATGTTTGCCAAGGATTGGGCTGTGAGTGAATACTTGCAATGCTTCCTAGACCAATATTGACTTTAATCAGGCGTCCCAAGTGCTGTTGCTACACAGACGAGAACCACAACTCAAGATCAAACGACAGTCCTCACAACTTCTCGAGAAACAACTTCAGAGGTATCCACAGTCGAACCTACTACCAAGACGGAAACAGAGGTTGAGACCACTGGAGAGCCTACGACGACTTCCGAAGCTGGAACCACGACTGAGACCGAAACTGAAGTCGAGTCTGGGACAGAAGATAGTACTGTGACTGTGACTCCTACAGCGACAGGCTCCGCCACTGGAATCGCTCCCTATCGCCCAACTGGCACCTCGGTAACATCAAGCGACGGTGGAGAGACCCAAACAGGCTGTCCCACAGGCTTCTACGGCTGTCTCGCCACTCACGGAGGTGGGTGTTGTCGAACAGGTCGAAACTGTGATGTTCATGATTGCCCTGCTCCTTCGACAACCATCGTCTCAAACGGCGCGACTGTGGTCGTCCTTGCAACCGATGCTCCACCTGCCCCGGGACCCTCATCAACTTGCGCAGATGGCTGGTTCCTTTGTGGTCGAGATGCCGGCCCAGTCGCCGGATGCTGTCCAGACGGATATGATTGCGGCACAGCGAGTTGCTTCACAGCACAGGCCAGTGAAACCGGCCGTGTACAGAAGGAATTTCCCAAGGCCGATGCAGCCGCCTATGAGAAGCCCGCTATCACAGTGGTGGTGATGATGGTGGTGTTGTGTGTTGCGCTTGTATGAGGGTGTAGACTTACTATCATGATTTAATGTCGGATGACTTCTGGGTTTAATGAAACAGCATTTGTTCAATTCGATCGCACATAGACTATCTAGAGAATGAATTATTATAAACTTGTGATAACCACATCAATCTTTATTTTGCAGCTTGTGAAGATGCTGAGATTTTTTGTATTTTGTAAACTATTTGTAGGCATGTAGCCTTTCTTCACAACTCGCTAACTCTTCCCTATCATTTCCTTCCAGTGTCATGTTTTACTCGGGCATGTGGGAGAAGGGTTTAGCAAGATGCTCCTGGCAGAAGGGCAGCTTGCTGACGGTCCAGATCTCGGTGTCCTACGGTCAATGTCAGTTACCAGTAGCATCGACATGGGCGTTTTATACCTACAGGCTTCAGGTTCTTCTTGATCTCAGTGTCGAGAGTACCGGCCTTGAGCGCAATGATCTCCGGAGCAGCATCGGGGTCGTGGGCGATGGGAGAGCCGCATTCGGGGCAGAAGAGACGGTGGACAATGTTGCCTGAAGAGCCCTTACTGCCAGAGTAGGTCTTGACAGGGCCGCTGATTGTGAGCTTGTCCTTCTTGACAACAGCCACGAGAGCTAAAGTAACAGATGTCAGCCTGACATATTCAAGCATCATTGGCTCGTGGAGCTGGAACGTACAGTAAGTAGAACCACTCTGGCGCTGGCAATCGTCACAGTGATCGTAGCCAACCAGAAGAGGCTCGTCGTCGACCTTGTAGGTGACGGCTTTGCAAAGGCAGTGTCCAGAGAGAGGCATTGTAATTGTTCAAGAGTGTGTTGATAAGATGTTATACGAAGTCGGGGATTGATGTCTGAACTGAAAGGGACTCTCTAGAATAGGGAACCGAGAGCTTTTAAAACCTCTAGAGAAGCTCTCGAAAGCTCCATGAGGGGCCATAGCGGGGTAAAGGGAAATCCCGAACTCTTGTCAGTGATGGGGAGTGTTGGGAGTAACGGTACAGTATGATGAACGAAGACCGGGAATTTGGTGGTGGGGCGGTGATTGGATGACGTTGAGAATGATCTTCAGGTTAACAAAGGATGTGTTGTCGAACTAGGAACGACGGGCGTAGACTGGAGCTGCATGCTTCGATCATTTGTGTACAGCTTCGTGTTGGTAGCAAAGCTTGACATGAGCGCTAGCCTAGTAAGCGGCGTTACATCCTTCGTCTGACACTCCCAAATACTCAAATTCTGTCCAAACTATCGTTCAATTTCAGATACTCAGGTCGTTGAGATATCGTTACTGGTACGCAGCCATATCCCATTGGCGAGTCCTATCGTCAACCTTAGTTC
>JAAOAN010000976.1:0-10064 GCA_013396205.1 Fusarium mundagurra
ATATATATATGTATATATATATCAAGAATGATATCATAGGTATAATTTCCCAGACGGATCTTGGCAAATCTCACCGGCATAAACCAAAGTCACTGTGAGCAACGGGAACGAGGCGAGAACGAGACACAGACCTGTACCCAAGTCCCGAAATGAGCTCCGATGCCCAAAGACGCCTGACGTTCAGGGGTGCTCCATTTCCCCATGGGGTAATCCCCTGAATCGGCAGTGCTAATCTGAATACGACCAAGCTTCTCCGCAAAAGCTTGGTAAGTTTCGGGGAATCGCTCACAGAGGGGGTTCACTTCGCCGTAATACACAGCGATGGCTGATTTAGACAACGCCTTTGGGATGTAGATCTCGCTGACAACTTGCCCGAGACGCGAGATTGGAAATAGACATAAAAGAAGGCTCTTAGCTATCTGCAGAAAACCAATCTCCTTGCTACCAAGGACAAGGATATTCATTACCTGCTACTGGTCATTCAGCGAGATGCTTCTCTACGGGCACCGATTACTTGCCTCCACAGCTGCCGTCAGTGCAGTCGTCGGGCAAGGTATCATCCCCTCGACCAATGCGGTCCCAGGATTCGAAGCTCCTGCAGCCGAGTATCGTCCCAAGTTCAGATACTGGTAAGTAACCTCACCAACCAACAAAACATCAACATTTCACTCATGCCCCCCCACCAAAGGCTTCCAGATGCAGATGTCGACCACGATGTCCTCAAAACCGACATCCAAGACCTCAAGACAATCGGCGCTGGCGGTCTAGAGTTCCTCCCCTTCTACAATTATGGCTTCGGTGGCGTGAACGACTCCAAGATGGAGACATATGCTTTTGGTAAACCTGCGTTCAGAGATGTTCTCCAGATTGCACTTGAAGCGACCAAGTCGAATGGCTTGTCGATGGATATAGCGTTGGGTGCTAGTCAGGGTCAGGGCGTGCCATCTAAGCCGCTTACTCCTGGTCTTGCCGTCCAGCTCGTCTATGGCAAGGTATCTGTAAAGGGAGGAGAAAAGTTCGATGGGGCGTTGCCAGCTGCTGAGATCGACTGGAACGAGAACATAGGCTTCATCCATCCGCAGGAGAAGTTTGGTGGTAACCGCCTAATCGGAGTTTCCGCCGCTGCTGTTGCATCCAGTAAGTCACCCTCCACCCATATACTCAACTCGCCGTTAGAATAACGTCCTTTTCAAGAGAATGCCTCGGACGAGAGCAACACCTTCATCTCGCTTTATGAGAAGTCCCTCGTCGATCTCACCAAGAACGTCAAGGACGGCAAGCTCACATGGACGGCGCCAAAGGATTATAAGGAGTATGTCCTATTCGCCCACTACGAGCGCTACACGAACCAGAGAGCCGCCGATGGCTATCCCTCAGACGTCATCGCCAACGGCTCCTGGGTCACAGACCATTTCAGCGCCGCCGGTGCAAAGCTGGCAGCTAGCTTCTGGCAGAAGAACCTATTGACGACCCAGATCCGCCAGCTGCTAAAGGAGGTTGGCAAGCACAGTAAGCTCACACCCTCGCCAGGTTGATTGTCTTTAGCCATTCTAACACATGTGTAGCTTGGGAGGACAGCATGGAGATCCAGGCTTCGCTTTATTGGTCTCCCAGCTTCCTTGATAAGTTCAAGTCGAAGCGTGGATACGACGTGGTCAAGTATCTCCCGCTGCTTTTCCACAAGTCGACATCTTTCCAAGCCGCCGCCGCCCCCTACAACACCACCTTTACCCTCGATGGCACCCCGGATAACGGACAGAGCAAGTACCTCCAGGACTACCGATTGACCTTGAATGAGGGCTACCAAGAGTATCTGCAGGCCTTTGAAGACTGGGCTGAGTCGCTGGGCCTCTCGCACTCGTGTCAAGTTGGGTACAACATTCCCTTGGATATTGTAGGTTTACGTTCTTCTCGATGTAATGTTAGTGGTATGAATTGCTTCTGACGCGCTGATAGCTCGCCGACGTACCGATTGTTTCCACCCCCGAACTCGAATCTCTGGCCTTCAAGACACCAGATCAAATGTCACAATTCGTCGGCCCTGCCCACCTCGGACGCCGTAACATCATTTCCACAGAGATCGGCGCAGTAGCACAAGGTGGATATAGTCTGACCATCCCCTCACTCGTCAATCTCTTCCACGACGCATTCGCAGGCGGCGTCAATGCCATGATGATCCATGGAATGACGTACGGTGGCGAGCAAATCGGATCAACCTGGCCTGGATTCACCCCGTTTCAGTATATCTACACCGATCTCTGGAGCCCCAAGCAGCCGGCGTGGAAGTATATGGGCGAGATGATGAACTATACTGCCAGAAACCAGTTTGTCCTGCAGCAGGGAGTGGCTAAGAAGGACTTGGCTTTCTACTTGTACAAAGATCCTTTTGGTGTATCGAATGGTGTATCAGATGAGTATAGTGGGACCGATCTTCGTGCTAGTGGTAAGTACCGGTTGTCATACAATCATGTCATTTTGTTAATCGGAATTTTAGGCTTCACTTATGAGTATCTATCGCCGGCCAACTTCGGCTCAAAGACTTTCAAGGTCTCGAATAAGGTTTTGGATGCTGCAGGAGCAGGATACCGCGCTCTTGTGCTCGATCAGCAACAATTCATCACTGCCGAGGCATCGCAGAAGCTCGTTGAGTTGGCCGATGCAGGCCTTCCAATTGTCGTCATCGGAAGTCTCCCCAGCACTACCATCGGAAGCAAGGGGCAGGATGTTGTGACCAAGAACATTTCGAAGCTCAAGGGATCCAAGTACTCCAACATTGCTTTCATCGAATCCGCCGATGATCTACTCACGGCCCTCGACAAGCTTTCCGTCAAGCCCAGGGTGACGACGGGCTCGGATGCCGCGAAGAACCTGTACACTGTGTGGAGGTCGGACAAGGGCTCGGACTATCTTCTCCTCTTCAACCAGGGCTCTGCATCGACTTTTGAGATCACAGCAGAGGCTGATCAGGGCAAGGTTCCTTACAAGCTCGACGCATGGACTGGACAACAAGTTGCTCTGGCATCCTTCAAGCGTTCTTCTGGCAAGGTCAGCTTCCAGGTATCTCTGGAACAAGGTCAGACCGCGATTATTGCATTCACCAGTGGGAAGTCGAAGACTAGCATCGTGTCGCAGTCAGAGAACGTCATCGACGCTTCCTATGGTTCTGCTGGCAAAGAGGGTATCTCTGTCATCTTGGGAGATGACAAGGAAGCTTCCCTGACATTGTCCAACGGACAGACCAAGAAGATTCCTGCTGCTAGTAACAGCGACAAGAAGAATGCTCTCGACATTGACATCGGCGATTGGGATTTGACTCTTGAGTCCTGGGTCCCCGGTCCTGACGAGGCAAAGTCCGCATCTGTCAAGAAGGTGATGAAGCTTGGCACTCAGAAGACTTTGACGCCCTGGTCCGAGATCTCTGGAGCACAGGACGTATCAGGAGTCGGTACATACACCGCCACTTTCAAGGTCCCGCGAGTCCCAAGCAAGGATTCCATCGCTGTACTGCAGTTTGGTCCTGTGCTCAACACCATCCGAGCATGGGTCAACGACAAGCAGCTCCCAGCGATCGACATTTACGATGCTCAAGTCGATGTCTCGGATTATCTGGTTAAGGGAAGCAACACGATTCGAGTGGAGGTGGCGTCTACTTTGTTCAATGCGGTCAAGTCAAGAGTTGATTATGTCAAGGCGAATGGCGTTGGTCCTGCTGCGCCTGCCTTGTATACTTTTGCAGATTGGCAGAAGCACGGATTGATTGGACCAGTGTCCCTTAAGAGCTTGCGCAAGGTCAGCTTGTAATATTCTTGTCACCCGTTTAGGTCAACCAGAAGGGGGAGAATTTCAGGGAAGGTTGAATATTCACGATATTGATACTGCTTGGTGTAGTGATATTTCATTTGTATAATAGGACAAGAGTGTCTTAAATGTTTGAATTATTGTGACTCTTTATCTCTTCAAATCTGTACAGTTCCCTCTGATGGCCCGGTGAATCGTTTGCAAAGACCCAGTAGCCAAGATGAGACAATGAAGATCAGACTGACTGCAAAAATGACAACAAGATAATTCATAGAACTTCCAGTAATAGGTTGGGCAACAGGGAATGCAAACACGACACTAAAGAAGAGCATGAAGATTGTTGCCAGCGCATTAACAACGTATCCATATCTGCCCAATGAGAACGCCCTTTTTGGCAGTGAATCGCGGCCGGTAAACAACAAGACGGTTTGTGGCAGTACAACAGTGATGTTGAGTGCAAACAGAGTCAGGTTGATGAAGCTGCTATAAGCTGTTTTCGACGCGATGTAGAGGATACCGATGATGATCTGGAGGAGGAGCATGATGGCTGTTGCGCGAACTGGGTTGGACCATCTGAGGCGGGAGACGTAGGCAGAGTAAGGAACACCGCCATCTCGAGCGAATGACCACAAAATTCGAGATGAAAATACGAAAAGGTTGAGGATGATGTGATAGAAAACAAGGACGTGGTAAATTGCCCAAATCGTCGTTGCAGTCTTGGAGCCCAGAGCTTGATTATACACCTCCATGATTGGCGCACCTGAAGCAATAAGTCCCTGAACGTCTTTGATGACATACATAAGACCGATGTTCCAAGTAATCACGGTGATGATACCGAGTATGATTGTAGCACCGATGGCGATTGGGATATTTCGGCTCGGGTTGTCGACCTCTTCCGAGAGATGACTTGGGGCATCAATACCGCAATATGCCCAGAGACAACTCGCGAGACCAATCATAGCAGCCCATCCATCTGTCCAGCCAGAAACATTTGTGAATTCCGTAAAGACGAATTTGCTGGGCTGCTTGACTTCTTGCACGGCTAGGAGTGTTGCAATCGATGCAATGAAGCCGATAATCGATAGCCAGAATACTGATACTCCGATGCTTCCAATGGCAGCTGGAAATCGTGACGCGGCCAGGAAGGCAATGGTACATAGACAGATGTGGACGAGATATACATGCCAGCTCTGAGCAATATAAGTCTCATTCCACAGAGACACCAGGCTAAGGATTGACTGTGCAACAAAGAAACTGCACGAAGCTGTAGCTCCCATGGTATATAAAATCGACATCCATCCCGTAAAGAACGCAGCGAAGCGACGCGTTGAAGCTGGGAACGTCATGTAGACTATATGATACTGGCCACCGGCAGATGGAAAGGCAGAAGCAAGTTCGGCATACCCGGCTGCGAGGATGGTCATGACAATGCCCCCGACGAGAAGACCGTAGATGAGAGTTGGTCCAGCACCGCATGAGAGGGGGACAGCGAGGCCAGAAGCGAAAGCTACCCAGGAGTTCATTGTTGTGAAGCCGAATGCGATTGTCGATACAAGTGTGAAGCGCTTTCGGAGGTGGGTTTGCTGATAGTCCGCATCTTGGCCCTGGGGTTTGAAGTTAGGTGAAGGCTCGCATGACACGACGGAGCTGATGCCCGACGGAGCCATTGTGTGGCGATAGTCGCCTTTCGTAGCTAACATTGTAGCACCCAAGTGTAAGAGAAATTAAGTAAACGAGAAGGGATGGCGAACACACTATTAAGGGGATGTCTGCTGATGTGACCAGAGGTTCATGGCATAGGTACTACTCAGAGCAATTGATGTAGAGATGAGCAAGATCTATATATGCGTCACGTCCAGTGTAGTCATCTTGCGCGAATGTAAGTGCTAAACCCGGTGTTGTGATAAGAATGATGCTTCGCTTGACGTTGTCGTCCTACTAGCTCTAGATAAGGTGACTCGGAATGCTGGGATTGTGGAGAAGCTCTGGCGTCAAGGGCGTCAAGAGCGATAAGAGATCTGAAAGCTTATCTCCAAGCTTGGGGCGCGATAACTAATAGTGAAGCTAGGGGAAGACGATAGAAATGTTGGCGCGCCCCTCACCCAGTTCTACGTTGAGAGTGCGGAGTGATTCTGTCGACCTTGACACTAACGATTCACTAGGAGCTGGCTGATTGAGTTTATCGTAAAAGTGCGGGGTAATCCCTGCGTCGATGATCCTGACGTCTCGGTACCTAGTGGGCGCATCCATCGCCAGGAGCCGATTCACGTTCCACTCCTCTTCTCTTCTCCCCCTTTCCATCTCACCTCATACAGTACCATAGCGTTACCTGCAGCAACCTTGGCAGCCATGGCCACCCCGATATCCACCAGCAGTCTAGACCCCCCCTCCGCACCACCGACAAAAAAGCGCACTAAGAAACCTTTTACGCGACAGCAGCATGGATGCTTGACCTGTCGGCAGCGCAGGAAGAAGTGTGATACGGGGATGCCTGTTTGTGGAGACTGTTCGCGACTCAATCTCGTTTGCGAGTACCAAGCACCCCGGAGTGTCAGAAAGGCACTTCCTGCTGGGGGTGCTGTGGTTAGGTATCCTGATGCGCATACGGGGATCAGTGAGCCTGTGGATATGGTTCGGCCTGATGATGGACACTCTGGGGATCTGAGTACGGGTCGGAGGGCTATGCTGCGATACTACACGACGACTCTGGCGCAGATGTTGTCGACGAATACAGAGAATAACTGCTTCATCTCTGTACTTCTACCAATGGCGTTCGATTGTCCAGTGCTTTTAGACGCCATCACAGCACTGTCATCAGCACATCTCGCAATGTGCAACCCAGAGTTCAACGATATATCCCTCCAACACCGTGGCCGCGTCTTGACATCGTTCCGAAATTCCCTGGACGAAGACAACAGTCTGACAAGCGAAATGCGCCTCGCCATCGCAATGGTGATGTGCGCACTGGAAACAATCTCAGATGGAACGAGCGTTGGCTGGACATGTCACGTCGCCGGTGCAGCAGCATGTCTCGACTCAATACGCGCTTCGAGAAACTTGAGCTTTGAAGCAAAATGGCTCCTACGCTTTTTCGCTTATCACGATAGCTTGACGAGTATATCGCTGGACCGGAAGCCTTTGTTAACGGGTGATTACTGGATGTCAAGCGACGATGCACTGGCCGACCCATATTGCGCTTATGCGCCGAGGATTATCTTCTACTTATCTGAGATCAGTGTTCTGGGCACAATTGAGTCTGACGAAGAAATGCTACAAAAGGCTTGCGAAATTGCGAATGGTCTTGTGGAGTGGAAATGTAAAGCTGGTATCACGAGTGATGAACCTCTCGCCCTGTTAAGTGAGACATACCGTGGTGCGGCATTCATCTACCTCGAATCAGTTTTACAAAAGCGCTTCTCACAGCATATTGTGGCGGAAGTAGTACCGGGAGGCATCTCGCCGCATATTGAGGCCATATCTTCTCTCTCCGACAGAATACCCCAAGGCGCATTTGCGGAATGTTCTCTGCTCTTCCCGCTGTTTGTTGCGGGAAGTAGGGCTGAGAATGCAAGGCAAGCCAGTGTCATCAGGAATAGATTGGTGGCAATGAACAAGTGGAGGAAGTTTAAGAACGTTGATGCTTGTGTTGATGTTCTTGATGAGATTTGGACAGTCAATGGACCAAGGGCAGTCGCATGGCAAGATGTCTCCAAGCATCGTGGTTGGAACTTGGCTTTATTTTGAGGGCTCTATGTACATCATCGCGGGCCACCCTCCCTGTTTACTTCCAGCTTAAAGATATCCGGTCTGCCATAATGACCTGCAACATCGAGGTCATGCTTATAAGCAATCGTCTGTCCGATGTCGATATCAACAACCAACGGCTCGGGACCATAAACAGGACCTGCAATGTACTCCCCATCCGGCCCAATGACGCCCGAGCCACCTGTGAAGAGATCAGTTGACCCAGCACCTTTGACATAGGCCTCCAATAGCTCGGGTGGGACAGAGTCTTTGTCTAAGTACGAAGCTGCAGCTACGACAAAGCATCGCCCTTCGAAAGCATATTGGCAAGAAGCGATTTGATGCGCTGAGGGCATATCGGGCCACAACGCGATATGGATCTGTTCATCTTCGGTGTGCAGAGCATGTCTGATGAGAGGATGGAAGTGTTCCCAACATACAGCCGCACCAATTCTTCCAGAGCTGGTATCATATGCTTTGAGACCTTGCGCATCGCCATTCGCCCAGACGAGTCTCTCAGCGTGCGTTGGAGTGAGCTTGCGATGGACACCACGAAGAGAACCATCCCGTCCAATCATCGCGACACTATTGTATATAGTCCCTCCAGATTCTCGCGCTCGTTCATTAAATCCGAGAACTACTTCGATGTTATTCTCCCTCGCAGCGTCTCTGATTCGGTTGATATGAGAGCTTGTCGCAGTTGGACTGGCCTCAACGAGTCTTTTGTACCAACTTCGTGCTTCGGGGTCGTTCCAGCTCGCCATGCCGAAGACCCACGCGGGATATCCAGTTAGCCACGTTTCGGGGAAGGCGATGAGATTGGCTCCAGCTTTTGCCGCTGTTGCGATCTCTTCAGTTGCTGTTTGAACGCCGTGTTCGAGGTCTAGGAGACGGGGACATCGCTGGACGACGTAGATGCGGACTTTGTCTTGTTTGTCGTTGGAAGTTCTTGGTGTAGGGTTGGCGTCCATGTTGGCTTAGCGTAATGATTCTCCAATGCTTGTTTAGATTATTTGTTTTTTACTGATAAGAGTTGAGCACATCATGCAAAACTAAAGTCTTTATATCTACCGATATCATACTACAGGAAAGCTTTGTCCATTGAATCGACTCAGTTATGGAGAAAAGTGTTACATAAAATTATTTGGCAATGCGATGCTCGGCGTCTTCAGCGTCAACAGCGCTGTCATCGTTGTCAACGGTGAGCGCTAAAGTTTAGTGCCAAAATTGACTTTTGGTCTAGACCTCGCTTGAGGCGCAGGTGACCCACCTCGCTTCCAGCGTCAACAGCGTCAAGCGATGCACTGTAACCTCTTGGAATAATCTTTCGGCTTTCGGCGCGGCATCAACATTTCGTATGAAGGAAAGCTAGCTCAAAAGTATAACATGACATTCTTTATCTATTTAGATAATCGCATAGATCTCTGTATCTTGATTCCATTATTCTAATCTTCTTATCTTTGGCCTGATTCCACGAACTGGACTGAAGTTACAATCACCTCGCCATCTAGCCCAGTGTCAGAAAGTAAAACATGACTGTTTCAAGGTACGTTCAACCGTTTCAACATGTTTCCAATGTGACCTCAAAAGTTGTTTCTGGTGGTTGGAAACTGTATTAATACTCCAACAGCACCCCCAAGAGGCCCTGCATGGAGCCTGCCATTCCAAGCCATCTCAAAGTTAATCGTACACAACCTCTCCATCACCCTCGTTGCTTCAGAGGCCCTCAACAAGCCTCACACTCTGCACGCTTCCCCAAAGAAACAACAGCAATCGTAACGATCGACCTCGGCATCCAACATCTCACCTCAACCGACCCCTCAGACGCGATCGACACGATCCGCCGAGCCATCCGCACCGAATCAGGGCCTCACCACCACGTTCGATCAAGCTTCACCGACACCAGCGGGTATCGCAACGTAGTCTTCACTCTCTACTGGAAAGATGTCGCGTCCTATCGAGAATGGGAAGCTGCACTGCCTCCAGATTGGTGGTACGGAGGGCTATGTCCTGCTTCCGACATCGGAGTATTTAGAGAGCTGTATACAGTCCCGATTACTGATACGGAGACTACATTTGCTCTACCGGATCCAGAGGGCTACTCAGTCATCGCAGAGTCAATGAGTGGTGAGACTGATACCCATGAGTATTGGGGATCGGCAAAGGACCGTATTCCGAGGTCACAGACGGATACTCTTGAGCCAGATGGCTGGCCATCAATCAAAGATGAGGAAAACTCGCCAGATTCTTGTGGGAGGCTTATTTCCGTTGAGCCTCACGAGAATCTCTGCCTTATCCGCTCCGGACAAGTCTGGGAGAACAGTACCCCAGCAGAGATCAAGTCATACAACACGGAGATCAAACCAACTCTCGACACCGGTATGGAGGAGCTTACGAGAAACAGCCAGCACTTTGGATGCTTTTCCAACAGATATATGCGCATAGAGGATGATGATGGTAACCCAGTTGGCAAAACGTGGAGCATCAGTATGTGGGAGTCGCTTGGGCGTCTTGAGAAATGG
>JAAOAN010000977.1:0-14167 GCA_013396205.1 Fusarium mundagurra
ATAAATATATTGCTAGCTAGCCATAGCAGTTACTAAGAAATACATTTATAAGGTATATACCCTATTTAATAGGCATAATGACTGCAGTGATAGTGCTAATACTAACGCTATATTTACTTGGCAGAGTAAGCATCAGCCACTCCAGCGTGGGATCACATATAGACTAGACGAACATTCCCCAGATCATCAGTGACCTCATTGTCAATTGTCTCCAGTGGCTAAAGTGGGCACAAGTGTCAGCATGAGTAGTGGCAGAAGTCTGGGGACATCACTTCTTGATGAACTCCCTCTCCATTATGTAGATGACGAGCCCACTTATCTGCCAGGCCAGAAGAGTGCTAGAACTGTGAGAGGATGCCTTGGACAATCGATCGGAGGATTATCTTACACGCATGTCGCAACTGGTGCCCAGGACATGCGCTCCTCCTGGCTTCGGAACAGGAGGATCAGAATCGAGAGGTAGGCGTTGAATTGGAATAGCCATTGCATTGCAAGCCTCTGACGGTCCTCAATCAGCGGCGGGATGATCTAGTGCCGGGGAAAAAAAATGTTAGAAGAAGTACGAAGAAATTGAAACGGGGAGGATAATATTTGACAGGAACAGATGTAGTAGGTAGCAAGTTAGAAAGCAAATACAAGATGACAAAGGATTCGATGGAAGAGAAACGGTAAGGATGGAAATGAAGGGGAACCTAAAAACAAATCTGCGTGTAGTAATACGTAGTAGGGGTAGTCTGTCAGTATGGATTTGTTGACAGGTCGGTCTGAGGGGCACACAGGTGCAGGGGAAGAGGAAACTTCAGGCCTCCCAATGCTGACGGTGGCTTGGCTGTCTCATCGCGTGTTCACAACTGGTTGGCTCAGCTGTGATTATTTGCCCCTCTTTGCCTTGCTTGGGAATCAGGCTCGGCTGTGGTCTTGACGGCTCTTCATTACAGATTGAGTGAGCGCTTGCCCTTCCCCATCTCTTTTCGTGACTTCCATCGACAGGTCTATTTACTCAACAAAGATTAAAATACTTTCAAACAAGATCCTTTTAATCCCATTCTACATTCTAGCACTGAAAAACGCCAACCCCTCTCAAACCAGCGCCCATACCTGATGAAAGCCGAACCCATGTCGATAACTGCGCAAATCATGGCTCAAGATGTCCCATCCAAGCCAGTCCCGAACAGAACTCGCGATGTCAATGAGTTCCGCATGCCCCCGAACGTAACTTCCAAGCGCTGTCATCAACCTACCGTTCTTCGTATGAGTGGCCTTTCGGCTTTAGCTTGTTGTTCGACGGCGATTATTCAACTCGTCTCAATGTTAATTCATGGGGGCTCCGTCGAGAAACCATGTTTTAGCAAGTTTCCTGTCCGTTTTCTGTTCACGACTCCTTCACAATATGCTAATAACTCTCCTCGATAGGTATGCGATCCTATATCCCCCCAAAACTCAAGTGCGACTACCCTCATCCTTTCGCCAATGCGAGACGCTACTGCTAGTCTTGGCCATGGCGATCTTAATACACTGGCTTTGCCTATCGACACTCTTCCAGGAGGAACAATGGAAGGAAAGATATTTACGGCTGACAATCTTCATTGTCGGGAGTGTTACAATGTTAGCTGCGCAAATGATCAAAGACCCAGCGGTCTTATTCATACAGATACTTCCTGCAATTGCAGACGTCTGTGCAATCGCTTGTGTTTGCCTGGATGATGTGCGGCACGAACCAAAGCTAAGGCGAGAAGGCTGAGGTGCAAATCCCCAGGCTTGGGACTAATGCCGCATGTTACAGCGAGTCTTGAAGGAGAGCCGCCACGAAATTCAGCGATCCCATGTCGGGTTCGCTTGGCGGTTTCTTTTGGTGACTTCTGTCTTGGAGATTTGCATTGGAGCAGCAACAAACTGTCAGTGTCTCGGATCTTCTCCTCGGATTATGTACTACAGCGAAACTCATGCTATAATATGAACTGATGTTATTGCTGACATGTTTCCCAAATATCATCTGGTTGGGTCAGTAGAACCTACTCATCAATATATGAAACATACTTTTGCAGTACCATCAAAGGGAACCACACCTTCAATCCTAATTCAGGCCCTGCATCAACCCATTTGCCATGTCACAGCGAATATATTTGCTGATCTTTCTTCTGATTTCCGCATGATTCTTCATCTGCTTCTCCTGATTCTCATGAATAGCATCCAGTTGTCCACCAACTCCTGCTGGTCTTCCCGTGCCCTGAAGGACATTCGCGTCGTCAGTTTCATCCTTCTCGTTGATAGCGGATACATCTGCCTGTATATCTTCGATATCCTTCTCTGTCTCAACGATCTTGTCATTGTTCTTCTTTCTCTCCTTCTCCAACTCGCAAAGCTTAATTTCCATGGCAAAAGCTCGAGTCTTCTGCTGTGTCATGTCACTTGTAAAGTACTGGATGTTGATTCCGTCTGTGCTTTGTTGTTGCTTCAATTCGGAAATTTCTAGCCGCAAATCTTCCATCGTGGAGACAACATCTGGGCGACCGTCAGGATCTAGGGATACACAGCGTCGTTTGGCTGAGACATTGGATATCAGCTCGTTGCAAGGGATGATGTGGTTTGAGGCCTCACAGGAGGGGGGTGAACATCGATCGTCATTGAAGGAGACGGGTTTCGCTTGATTTCCTGGAAGTAAAGCTGTGGACCGATTCGGCGAAGGCTGGGTATTTGCAGGTTGATTGTTGATAATGCTGATAATACGATCCAGGATAGAATCTGGCAAATCGTTCGACTGGGTATAGGCCTTGAACAAGGCTGCCTCGACAATAATCGAACAGCGTCGAGCACTATACCTAACTTTACACCTCTTGGGACAAGGGGTTCGTTGGTTTCGGCTGGTATGTAGAGGTCGAGACTTGTGTTTGGCTTTAGTTGAAAGTTGAGTCCGGTGATAGGACCCTGCGATATTTGCTGGGGCTTCTCTGAGATTTCAGAGCTGCGGGAGAAGGTAAATGTAGAGAGATGACAGATATTGAGGGCAAGACTAATGTGCGATAGATGTTTAATGCCTTTAAGATACAGGGGTAACTTAAAGGCAATTAATCCTCGCTGGTTTTGATCATCAAGCTTGAAAACAAGCTTAAATGCCTTTTCAGCAGATGCAGAGAGAGGCTCAGTTAGATACGATCTCCTTCTCTGATTGCCACTCGAGAGTAACAGGGATCTCGTCCTCCGGGTTCTACACAAGAGTGACGGCTTCGACCTGAAGCTCGGATAGCTGTGAAGATTCCATATCTCCAAAACATAAAGCGTCAGCACACTCTGGGGGAGGGAATGGACTTGCCGGTGTAAGATAATTAATGGTCGAAGAGGTCGAAGAGGTCAGTCTTTGTTGACGCGTAGGATGTTCAGGCACCCAGCAAGTCGGCATGCACTGAACACCCAAACTCGAGCCAACAAAGAGCTGAAAGCACAGGAAAAGATCCGGTCACACAACAGGCGACTGACAAGCCCTGCTCCTCACAGCAAGTCGGCGAGGAAACGAGGGAGTCCCTTCTGCACTCCCCGATCCTTCCTCAAGAGGAGGCGGACGCGCTCGTCTAGAGGGGTAGGTTTCGGAATTTTATACCGGTTGCAGTGTGATCGATCCCAGATCTTTCTGGCGTTGTGTTGATGAGAGGAAGAAAAGAGAGAGAGGAAAGTGAAAGTCGATAAGTAGGCAGATCTTGTGCTACCTGAGGTTCTGCCACTGTCACTGTCATTGCCAGTGTGAATGTGGGCGCTAATGTCGCTCATTGGCTGTCAATAGATGCCGTCCCACTCAGGGTCTATTAACGAAAACAACCAGATAAAACAGAGCCTCAATCTTTCACCTGGCACATCAAACATGGTGAGACTCAATCAAGTCAAAAGGCAGAGTCCTTTTGGCGCATTACAAGTGAAGAGGCTGAATGGCCAATCTTCCTCTCAAGATATCACTGCGAAAAGACTGATTAGCCACGTGACTCCCAGCAACATGGATGGATGAGGCAGTGTGTAAGATGGACTTCCAACAGCCACAGCGACTCTAACAACTGACAACGTCCCTCAATCTGGTGTGCTTGCTCAAGCAGAGAAGGCTATGTTGATATACAGGATATTCCGTGATTATGACACCAGTCTCTTGGATCTTCGCATAATCACCTTCCCGTCTTGCCCCAGACACCACTTCTCTCCTGATCGGCCTTTGGGTCCGGGCCTGTCTCCTGTTCGACCCAAAACTGGGAAGTCAGCCAAGGTATCCTTTTTAGTGCATGTGCTAGTTACAGCTTGCGTGTTTCACCTTGACGATATCATCACCTCTGAATAAGCCAATCTTGCTCTTCAGTCCTCTATAACGGCTGCTGTTTATAAAAGAGTCCCTACTATACACAAAAGACTACCCCACTCAAGGTCCAGTCCAATATACCCAACTACAGTTGCTCTTCCAAGGTTCATCGTCAATGATCATCGCCCATGATTCGTTTCGCAATATCTTGTTTAATGTCCTCTCCGAAATCTCTCAAGTTCTCTTCAGTGACCATGTTATCTTTGATGTCTGAGTACTGTTCACCGACCTCATTTAGCTCCTGTTCTACATCCCAAAGTCTTCCGTCATAGCCTTCAAAGTTGATCTTATCGTTTTGCTTTTGGAGGGCTTCAATCTCCTTTTCTGCTGTTTCAATTCTCTTTTGTAGAGCTTTAATCTCCCTTTTGGCTGTCCTGATGCTCTCCTTCACCGTCTGGCGGCTCTGGCCTTCTGACGCAGCCCTTCTTAGACCTGGTCCTGGCCCTGGTTCTTTGTCATCAAGGGCCTTTTCCAGTCGCACCCTTTCCTTTTCCAATGTAGCCACTCTTTCCTCTAACTCTTGCCTCTTTTGACTCTCCTTGCCCAGCGTTTCCTTCTAGGAAGTTTGCTGTAGTTGAAAGGCAGAAAACTGTTCCTGCAATGACTTCAAGGATACAGCCTCTGAGGGGTCTGCCTCGGTCTCCTGGCCGTGTGGCTCCGACCGAGGCCGTTTCCTCTTCTGTGCTGCTGTGTCCAAGGACGATGACGGACGTTCATCGTAAGCCGGCAGCTGTTCGAATTGGGCGCCAAGCACCTGTTCTGGCTGAGTTGGAAAACGAGCAATCTGGGCGCCTAGACCTTGATAAAGGCTCTGTAGGTCAAGCTGACTTCTGCGAGTGGATCGGTAATAACCCTCATTGATTGCGGTGCGGATCAGGTTTAGTTGAGCTTCAAATACAGCAGTATGGTCGATATAAACAGAGATAGAGTTTGTCCGTGATATCTCACGAACATTATCGAGAACAACGCCAGATTGTGTGCGACCTTGCATCGGCTGTTCTTTGGTGTCGAGAGGGATGAGGATAGTGATATTTTCATTCAGCTTGAAATCAAGGCCAAGGACCTGAGAGCTGAGCTTTTCTCTGACGGGCTGAGGGACTGTTGCGAGGACTTGAAAGGAGAAGGTCTCGATTGTCGAGAACGGTATGCTCAAAATAAGAGTCGAGGGCTGAGTGTTTTTGTTTCCAGTATGCTTAAGATAGATCGGTATACATATCTCGAAGAAGGAGGAATCCTTGTCGAATCGTGTCCTGAATGTCAAGTTTCTTCGTTTGAGATCGGGCTCGGCCAGGTACTTTGAGGTATCGCGACTTAGCCAGCCCACGACGGCACCTGTAGAGATTTGAGGATTTATCTCTGCCATATTTGTTCAGTCGTTGAAGATAATGGCTATTATTTTGGGAAGAATGAGATCGAATGTAAGATTACTTGATATGTTGATCTGAAGGCGAGCAAGTTAATCATTGAATTGATCCAACCTTGCCCGTAGGCAACAATAACACCCATCGGCTCCGGGATGGAGGTTTCGCCGAGCTATTCCAAATTTAGCAATGCCAATCTGCCACTGGCAAAGGACCTCGCGTTCATCACATGATCACGCGCTTGCTTGCTGCTACCCCGCAACGCGCCCTCCATTCGTGCCCCTCATCTTTCTCTCTCTCCCCCTCCATCTCCAACTTCTCCTCCTCCCTCACCACCGAATCTTCTTCTCCTTCACAAGCACACAGCGCAAGTCCAAAGACCCGGTAAACCACCACTACAGGCCGTTATAAAATTCCGACTTGTACCCCATCAAACGAGCGCGATGCCTCCTTTCTTGGAACAACCGGGGCACTGTAGACGGGGCCTGGTTCAGCGCCTGCCGGCTGTGATTCGGGGGCCTGACGCTTGATCTTGCCGGCTATTTTCCGGGAGTCAACAGGTTGCCGGCTGGTGCAGTAACTGGTTTGTTCTTTAGTCCGCTGGGTTGTGTGTGTTGTGTTGACGAGGTGCGTCGACGCTCTTCCCTCTGGCTAACTGTGTCACAGGTTCGTCACTGCACGCACCCGCGACCTCTTCTCCGGATACCAGCTCCTTCACCCGCGGCGAGAACATCCTCATCGCCTCCTACCGAACTCGGGATCACCATCGAAGACGACCGAGCCGGCCGATAACCCAGGAACCAAGATCCGAGGCCAAACGCGACGGCTTGGAGCGGTGGCTGGCAAGACGAGCCACCGCGCCTTCATGTTTGCCGCTCTCCGATGCCAGCGCTTGTCTACCTCGCTTATGCTGGTTTACTCTTCGAGCTGGAGCAGCACCTAGTTGGTAGGACGCCTAATTGCCATCCATTCTCAGAGCTAATATGTTCAGTAGATGATCCGTGAGACACCTTATTCGCAGCGCCACTCCTCATCCAAGTTCCTTGCCTTCTCGCAGTTCTCTTACACCGTCGCCCCACGACATACTCCCATCCCCAATACAAAGTCCTCCAGCCTCACATGGAAAAGGGCTGCCAACCGCCTCTCCAAACAGAACGACCTACCAGTACAAGCCCCACGAAAGCCGACATGTTCGGCAACCAAGAGCCCCAAACCTATGTACAACACTGGTCACAACCTTTTGGTTCGTCCGACTGCTGTAGTTACCCGCCGCAACAACTGTCGATCCTATTTTCGACTCTTTCCCCCTCTGTACAGATTTCAAAAAAGGGAAGCCTCCGTCGGCATGTGTTCTCAGAGGACACAAGCTCATCATATCGAGGGCCGCCACCCGTACCTGATACCGCGAGAGCCGAAAGTCAAGGTACAGAAGCCGCATGCCAATAGCTCAAGGTTCTTCACCCACCTATCAACATCCCCACTACAACGAAGAGCTGAGGACTCGCTTCACTGCTCACCCTAACGTCTTCACCTACATCTGAGACTGGCTACATCAGGGCTGGCGACACAAGTCTTTGATCGACTGCAACAAGTCACAAGGCCACGTAAGAGAATCTGCTGCAATTGCACATCGACCTTCGCCTCCGCGTATACCGATACCTCGATACCTCGATACCGGCCTCGCCAACACTACGACGAGTCATCCTAAGACAGCCAGCCCTCCAACATCTCAGCGTCAGCCAAACAAAGTCCACCAAGCGACGCTTGACCGCCGACCAGCACATCGCCGACCCAACGACTCAGTGTTTACTTCAGTCTATCAGGCCTTGGTTCTTGATGAACAAGTAATCTTCCGCATAAAAAGACCAGTCCCCTTGGGCTCAGTGTAGGGATATCGCTTGTACGAAACAAAAGTCTCCTCCCCAAAGACTCAGAGGTAATATTATAAGATAGCTATCAATCGATTTCGCACTATCCATCTCAAACTTGAGACCAACCCAAAACCGATACTTCGTTCCCTCGTTTCTACTCGTCTTCCCTTCGTTGTGGTCATTTCCTTGTAGATATACTCAATGATGCTCACTGATCGACTGTCCATCCAAGTGCCAGACTACTGTAACAGCTCCAGTTGTAAGTCCGGTTTACTCTTCCAGTGTCAGATATCGCCCAGCCCCATACCGGAGATTTGGTCAAGACTCGTTTGGCACCATGAGGACGAAGGCGAGAAATCTGCCAGTCGTAGCAGAGAAGACAGGGCTTCCAAGAAACAACTCTTCCGCCGATGCCCAGATCAATAACACTGGCAGTGGGTGCATCTTCATAATTGAGATGCCATTCTGGCCTATTTGCTTGCGGCATTTCATGTGCCTAGCTAGTGCAGCACATAGCGCTGAGCCATGAATATTTAATCTTTCCTTTTCTTAGTTGCGATAGACTCTCCACACCAGCTGCCTCGGTCTGAGAGCCTCCTGGTCCAGCAGGATGCCTTGTCTTTGTCTATGTTGAGTATCGTTCCACCTACCACTTACTTCATCAATCGCCTGACCATAACTCCGTCTCGCAGATTAGTGCGTCTCCTACGTAAGGCCGAGTATGTCCAATACACGTCTTGGGGCGGCCTTCAACTTCAGCGCCCTTTGTTTGCTCCTCAGCTTTGGCCGTCGTACCACCATCGACCTTCTTCTTGGAAGTGGTTATTACCTCTTTGACGTTGGGGGTCTTCATGAGTGGCGCAATGCGGGCATCCACCAGTTTTCACAGTGTTTCTGTATCCTTGAAGCTCTTGTCGGTTTTCCTGAAGACGTCCTCTCATATTTTCAATCTCGTTCCATGGCACTCGATTTCGATCTGGCCTCATGCCAAACTGGATTTGCCATATCAACAATGGGATAGGTTCTGATGACCGTCTTGTCACTGACACTCAGACCAACTCCGCCTAACTTACCACTGTGATCGGTGGCTGGATGACTTGATGTCTATACTATGATCTGCCTCAGGCTCGGTGTCCGGGTTTCGATTTGATGTACTCCAAGTCTCAGCCAGTGTCTGGCTTTATATCGTCCTCTGAAGAGAACGCTCTTACAGTTTTGCCAGTTTCTGGCTGCTGCCTTCTGAGAGGAACAGCTGGGTTAGCAGATGGCAGCGCCTTCTGGAAGAACTGTCGACTTGGGGTTATAATGGCATGCTTGGAAATGTACCACTCTCGTGACGATTGAGATGAACGAAATGTGGTGCACTACTGGATCTATAAAGCTTCCTCACCGCTGCTGGGGAATTCTCGTTCTTGCATGGCCATTAGCTGCCTCTTCGGTGTCCGGTCGATCTGATTACTCGAGGTTTGAGCCATGTCTTTTTAGGGCGACCTGGCAGCCCTTTTTGTGAGCCTTTCTGACCACGGCAAGAAGGCCATGAGCTCCATTTTTGGCGATATATACTGCGACGCTGCCATTGAGAGACTACCAACACCATTCACTGCAGGCTTCAAAAATTCCATTGAGAACCGTGCAGCTTCACCTCTGCGCTTGTTCCAAGGTTGTCGAATATTGGCTGGGGAATTATCGGGCCGCTTTCGCACCTTGATCAGTACCACACGGCTAGGAGATGTTTGATGAACACCATGAGACCATCTTGTCGTGTCTGGGGTGAACGAATTGAGTTCGCTTCCGCGTATGTTCCGGCACTAACCATGCGCGACAACTAACATCAACAGGGATGCTGTTACACCTTTCTGGCTGCCTAACCTATGGCGAAGTGAATGTTCAGTAAGCTAAAAAAAAAAAAAAAAACTCTAGTAGAGGAGTTGCTGAGAAATGATGTCGCTTGGAGAGTAACATCAAGAGACTTAACTTCTGCCTGCTGATAAGAGTAAGGGAGAGTGCGAGATGATAGCGGACTCTTTTGTCCAAGAAGTTGCCCTCTCCTTCGTGAAACCTCAAGGTCAAGCAATTTTGAGAGAGGATCGACCTTGCTGATCATCTTTCAGGACAGCTAACAGCCCGGCCTCCGGAAAAGAAAGGCTTAAATAGCAATTTCTCTTCCCTCCAAAAATGTCGAGATGCGCATAAAACTGAGTATGGCTACGCAATCCATAGCCTCAACATCACTCCAACTCTGCGGAAAAAACGCCAGAAAGATGGATTTCACAATCACAGCAAGAACCATGACGTCCGCCTCTCACTTGACCTCGATCTTTTGGTAGCGCGCAACAGGTTGGCCACCATCGTCATTCAATCTAAATATTCCACCATCACCATCATCGCAGCGCAGCGCAGCACAGCACGTGCACTCCAATCATGGACGATGCGCATCATCCGTCAATGGAATCATCACCAAAGGCGCGTCTTTCACAAACCGTCAAGTCCCCGCCCGAGCGCTCACTGAGGCCTTCGCGTCCCGCATCGACCGCTGCCGCTGATGAACTACCCCAAAGGCTTCTCGAGTTCAAGCGCAAGTGTAGAACTGGCGACTACACACCGTTGGCGAAATTCCATCTTAGCAAGGCTGATTACACCCGCCTGCACGACAAGCTCGAGGCTACTTTTGACGCTTCGACTACAACCCTCGCCGTCAGCTTATCAGCATTCATATGCCTTCTGCCCTCCACTACTTCTTTGATTTATTGTTTGGAACCGCTATCTTTGATGAAATTCGCGAAATCGGCCGCCAGGACCGACGAGCTCGCGCGTTACTGAGAGCATCGCCAATGACTGGTCCGCTCGTGTTTTCCTGATCAATGGCGATGACACATGGGAATGACAACCGGATGCGCATTTCGAGCGTCACGATTCCGGATACCCGGGTGTAGTTGTCGAGGTTGCATTGACTCAAGACGTGAAGGAGTTCCGGCGGCTTGCCACACAATACATCCATCATACCGATGGACAGATCAAAGTCGTTCTTGGCATCGATCTCAACGAAGACAAAGAGTCCACCATATCATTCTGGAAGGCCACGTTTACCCCACTGCAAAATGGTGATGGAGTTGAAATGGACATTGAGCAAGTTGTCCAGTCAGAGGTATATCTTTGAACACAATACGCGAAAGGAACAAGCTGACCGAATTAGCCCTTTCGAGACGCCAACAAGAACCCTGTAGACGGTACCTTGACATTACACCTTCACGATTTTGTGCCTGACAATCTATGTCAAGACTGCCCCAACACCCCTTTCTGAATCTCCTACCGCGACATGTCAGACATGTTAATCAGGGCCGAACGGTACAAACTGCTACGAGACCGAAACGAAGGTGCCGGCGTCTTCAAAGCGCGTTGTTCGCAAGCGACGCCTTTCAGAAAGCTCAGAAGACCGTATCAAGGCGAGATAACGTTGATCTCGCGATTGGCATCAACCCCAATGGACTGTTCTCGATCCTAAACGATAACAAGACTTAGGTAATTTGTTATAAGCTTAGGATAGTTTCTACCTAGTTTATTTTCATACCCTGTATGAAGATCTGATGTCTTTTTGCTTCCCAAGGTCGCAAAGGAAACCTTGGCATAAGTCAGTGGGTATTTCGCCTGTACCCCTTCTCAATCTAGACTACCTGTTTTTAGCTCTAGCCATACAGTTCCACTACCTATTTGGGATCAAGATGGACTTCTAATTGGGTCAGTGTTGCAAAGCTAATCGCTAGGCGAGTGGATCTTTGATCAACCTTTCTGGAGACAAAACAAGGATGTCAACCGCACTCGTCGTATCAGGAGCCAACTGAGCGAGCCTTCTACTCTAATTGCCCGGAATCGAAGTAGGATATTGTTGTGTTGGCTATATGTTGGCCGCGACCTGCACAAGCTTGTATAACACGTATGTACTGCGCACGAAGACATTAGAGCTCGGGCCGTCTGCGCGCGAGCTTATGGATTGTTGCACTGTTCTGCACGCGCAAAGATTATTTGTCATGTGACAAGGTTAGTCAGGCATACCCCACCTGGTGGAACTGCCAATATGATCCTTGCGGGATTTTTTGACCTCACCAGTTGGGCCCTCAGCGCCTAACCAATGTACGTAAAAGGCTGGCTTGGTTGTTGTCTTGATCTGTGGACCTGCGAGACTATTAAACTTTACCACTGCGACCCTGGGTTCCAGAGGTTTTCCTTTTGCAAAAGAAAATGGCAAGTAATTTTATGCGCTCTTGTACTTCTAGACTCTATGGTACTAACCTCTATAGGATGGTGATCCAAGTCAGGAACTTGTTGACTTGATGTGGAATAACGCTATTCCAGTAGGACCAAATATATACAAGGATGGGATGATGCTATGGAAAAATTGTAGTGCATTATACAAAGGTCCTGATGATAAAGACTGGATTCGGATGAAGACGACTGGGCAGTGGAAAATACCAAGGGACTGGGCGGTTTACCTGACTGGTGGCGAGATCAGGAGAAATGATGATCCAAGTCAGCATCCTAATCCAAGTCAGGATGGTGAACCAAGTGAGGAACTTGTTGACTCGATGTGGAATGACGCTATGCCAGTAGGACCAAATATATACAAGGACGGGATAATGCTATGGAAAAATTGTACTGCATTATACAAAGGTCCTGATGATAAAGACTGGATCCAGATGAAGAAGACTGGGCAGTGGAAAATACCACGGGACTGGGCGGTTTACCTGACTGGTGGTGAGATCAGGAGAAAAAGATAGTCTTATTTAATACTGCCAAAGGCTCGACGATATCAGGCTAGCCGTGTTAACATCAACGACGAGAGTAAGCCGGCAGGGTACATTAGCCGCATCAGGAACCTCTAAAGTCAAGCACCTTGACAGCGCAAACCCTTGCTCTTTTCCCCTCCGGCGTCTCCTACAGTGTTGAATTCCGTTGCTGATCATAGCTCCCAAGTACTTTCCCCAGATTTGAAGGTAGTCTCCGGGAATCTCCGAGTACCTATGATCTCTAAACTTGTTATTCCCTGCTGAATAACAGCCCTCTTTTGTCCTTACTCTCGAATCCGCACACCGTAAAAGTTCATGGCAAGCCATATCACATCTGAAGGCTGTGTTTCGATGATGACTTTGCACTCGTTGGGGTCATCTTCGAATGGGAGCAGTACGGCAGCCTTCAAACCATATCTAAAAATTGCGCTGCCAAGGCCATGTTCAAAGACGAAAGGCAGCTTACCAGCATCCAGTGTGCATAATTACGTTGCCAGTCTATTTCGAGCCGTTGAAGATTTGGATTTCCAAATTCCTCAAGCTCATCACTTATCTGAGCTGTGTTTGGTTCGGGAATAGCACTTAGGTTCTTACGACATCACCAGCACCACGTAGCAAAACATTTGCATCTACAGCCGAATATTTTCATCATATAATTGACGGAGACTTGCAGCATCTACATGACTAACCGAATTCAGTTGACGATGAGCATGATGCAAGAGAGGAGTATATCTACTTTAATATCATGAAGTCTTTAGTCTCACGGCACGTTCTACCAAACCAGGATACAGGCCTTTCAAGCTCATATGCGACGATCTTCAGACCACAAACATGATCATCAATAATGAACAGGATCTGAAGATTATCGGCGTACTTGACTGGGAGTGGTCATACGCAGTACCAGCCCAACTGGTCTCCACGCCGTGGTAGCTCCTGATTGATCCCTAAACGTCTGGTCCTGCATTGACAAGAGGCTTGACAGATTCAACCAACTATTGGAATTATATTCCCGGATACTGGCGGAAGAAGAACCAAAGACTTTAGGAAAAGGCTTTGATCAAGACCGGAAGCCTTCGACAATGTTGCAAGCCTGTAAAGAAGATGGGCGCCAATTGTTTCACATGATTCTTCGGCGTGGTTTCAATGGGCCGGCTTCGGTACCATTTACAAAGCTTCGTGAAGAGACAAAAGACTGGGATGAGCTGGCTGCTGCCATTCCAGAAGAGGAGATAGAAGGTTTTGTCGCCAAGAAGATGGCAGACCTGCACAAGTATCAAGAACAGCTGGCCAAGATGGAGGAGCGCTACAAGATTACGTGGAACAGTGACTTGCAAGATTGGAATCCCCTTCTTTCTGACAACTGCAGATTACTCGATATCGATGACTCGCGACGTCAGTGGCAGTCTTGGGCCTGTTTTAACTGATATATACTGGAGAGTATTTTGAAGGCATAAGAAGGAGGAGTAGTTATTCAGTAGATCTTATTTCTTATTGTTTAAGCCTTTAACCCTACAGACCACTGAAAGTGAAGGAGGGAGGTCAACGAAGCCATTCAAGGATCTCTCGACCTCACCAAAGACCAGGGCAGGGTCTCCCTGCGAGCTTTGTCACACGACTGTATAAGTTCAGTTTTGTCTCATAATTGTGCTCTATTTTGCGGCCTTAGTCAGATTTCACTCAGCCAGGGCAGGCCAAGTGTCAGCCTTTAGCGCCACGACTGTGAGATAAGATGGCACCCGCCCGGACGGTTTTTCGAATTAGCGTCCGTCTGTCATGACCCAGCGACGCTCCTAACATCACATCGATACCATACCCCCCCCC
>JAAOAN010000980.1:0-15131 GCA_013396205.1 Fusarium mundagurra
ACTATAATTAAAGAGTATCTCTTAAATAGATAGTTAGTAAATAAGTAATAGCTAGTTACTAAGAGCATTTTAAACCTAATAATAAATCCATAATAACCTGCGATAGAGTTAGGCCAGTGCGTTGGGAATGGTCCCGTTACTGACTAGAATACTAGAGTGGAATGTTCAATGCGTTCTAACAGACATCATTGCCAGATTAGAGTGAGAAGGTAGTGGCGAGAAGATGATGTGTACACACCCTGCTCGTCGAGCCCAGAACCAAAGTCGCAATCATGGCTTTCACAATATGGATCACTTTCGGGATCATATTCGGTTTATCGCGTGCCACTACGATCGCCAAGCCAACTGGGGCATAGGCGGGTTGCGCAAGGTTAGACGTCGCAAGGTGGTCAAGGAATAGTAGTTTTGGAGGTAGAGGTATAGTTACACCGGCTACAGATAGAGCATGCATGTAAGACAGTCTTTCCTCAATACTAATGGCTCAGTTAAGTGTCTACATGGAGGGGAAGTGAGGGTTATGATTCTCTTTGCCATGACCGCGATGGGCATCGGATTAGACCCTACTTAGTGTATAATGGTGTATAATGCTAATCCCTTTTCCGGATTCGTGGTGGTTAGATAGTTTCCAGTGGTACCATTTCCGGCAAGTCATGGACATACCCTTGCTTCTTAGAAACCGGAACGAAAAACGACGTAGATACGGTTTTAACGATTACCTACCCTAGACAAAAAAGCTGACTACCGTGTCACTAACTCTCCCCTGTAAAAAATCTTTCTTGGCACGTACTGTTAGTGCAGTGCTAGGAGCGGGGTTTTCTACAGGCCATGCGATCATATTAAATCACAGAGACGCTATCGGCTCCCTAACAGTAATCTTCAGAGAAAGAATTTCAAAGAGTTCGCCTTTTCTGATAATACCTTTATTGGATTTAATGGCGGCACTTTAGAATTAGAATGCCTTAGATATCGGTGGATTATGTCCTGAGAATTTACAGCGATATCCTTCCGATCAATAACGTTGATTGCGATGAGTTTTTCTACGTTAAAGGTAAGCCGTACCGTCGGCTTTTGGTCCCTTGCTGAGGCTTTTCCCTGCCGCTATGATAGTTGATTACGGGCTCTAACTTAATTACTGGAGATTGTTGACTGTATTGGCAGATGTAGGGATGCGTGAGATAATTCTAGTCGGTGGAAAAAGTTGGACAGATTATTTCCGAACCCGCTGATAAGTGATGGGCTTGAGAACGCATTACCTTATGTGCCTTATCCAAGGATCTGATTAGACCGGGCTAACCTCCCTAGTGCTTCATATTAGATAGGGGGCGGCAGTCTGTCCTCGGATGTTGTCAGGGAAGGGGTTAGGCTCTGTGAACCTGTGCCTTTTTCTGAAGCAGCATAGTTGCCTTCAATTGACCTTGGGATGGGTGTGTTGAATTCCATTTCTGAATCGTGATGCGGATTCTCTCTCCGTCGAGGTTTCCTTGCAAGATCCCAGTGGTGCGAGCTGTTTAACGTTAGTGGCCGAATTTGTAAACCAGACTGGAGCAGAAACTGGAGACCTTCTATCCTTCGCCGTTTATTAGGAGTTAGACTCAGACCTTGGAGCTGTCCTATGAACAGAGCCAAGGAATACCAGGACTTGTCGAAGTCCTCCTGGTTCAGGGTCGTCCCCAAGGAGGAGTTAATTTGCTTCAAGCTGACCCTAGTTAGTGAGGATGCGAAATGACGCCGCGTTCTCACCTGTAAAGAGTTCCAGTGATGATTTTGAGCATGAATGGAACTGAGAAGGATAATTGGTCCTCTATTGCCCTTCTCTGGGCGGACGAACTTCACCTCTTCTGCCCACTGTTATATGCCTTTGATCTCCCAAAGCTTGCAGTACTTACTGGGCCGATGCCCACCTACTCCAATATTAACGAAGATAGCTTCGGCCGGAAAGGCTAGGGCATAGGAATCATGAATAGTTCATCTGATCTGTTCTGGAAACCCCGGGCTCGAAGCCTCTTTACCTGCTGGAGTGGCCATTGGACTGATATTCGGAGCTTTCGTAGATATCGCCTTACCTTTATTGGCTGCATTCATGTTGTCCCATGTTGGCATGCCAGGCTTTCTATTGGTTGGCATATGAAGGGAGATGAACATTCTCATGTCCCCATCGATGTCATCCAGTGTAACAGTTTTGCCTTTTGCGGCGATTCGATAGAGGCAGATGTAGAGGAAGCTGCTGAAGTTGGCAAGTTGGATATGGCAACGCGTACTCTCCTGGAGCTGCATCGGAAACTTGCGACAGGCATCCAAGAGCTTGTCCTGCGTTCCAGAGTCGTCATAGGAGAGAGGCGCTGTGGAGTTGATCTGCACTTGTGCGCAAAAGACCAGCTGAAGAAATGCCGTCAGGACACCCTCTGGATCGTAAAGCTGAACGTCGTGACGCCTTTGAGTCCACTATGTGTCGGTCTTATGCGTCACACTCTCGAGATCGCGTATCTCGGTGATCTTCCAGTCGAGCCTTAAAGTAAAACATGAAACTGCCAGATGATGTGATATATGATGATGAGGGAGGGCAGACTGGTCGGGCAGCGGCCTCCAAACGTCGTATCTTCTCTTCTAAGGATCTGATGTAATCCAATTGTCTCTCGCCCCCAGCGCCAGACTGGCAGCCACAGTGTTGACATGGAGTATGAAAGGCCATTTGGCGTTTGAAGAGCCGAGAAAGAGCAGATGCTCCAGAGTGCTGGGATCTCTGATAGTCATTGCACACCACCAGGTGGGCTGCTTGCATAATGAAGGTCATTACACCCTACGACGCCACCCCGTTCTAATCGACTTGGCATGATGTTCGCCTTCTACTTGGGAACCTGATCATCACTACGTGTTTTGCTTCTTCCATGTGGGAGCATCAACCGTTCGGCCCCAGATTGGATGCAACTACCAGAATGAATCGCTGAGCTCGAGTCACGTTATCCTGGCGCACTGCAGCATGCTCCGAGATTACAAGTAGATAGCAGCTGCACGTCACGAATACATGCCAGAAATGCACTTTCCTATCTTTTCTGACTTCGCTGTGGTTGCCTTCCTCCTCTTGATTTTGGCGAACCATACCAGGCTTTGCAGGCAGCATGGGCTCATCTCTGGATGCACGCCTTGTCTGGGCAGTGCTTTCTGTCGCACTGGTATTTGCCGCAGAGGTCGCATGCTGTTGCGTCAAGTGGCATACACAAACCGTTTCCACTCGCTGGTTGGCTCTTTTGGGTGTCTGGGCTGTAGCTCTTGCGGTATGCGGCGTGGTTTGCATTGTGCAGGCAGCAAGGCATGACGACGAGTGTACTTACCCCTATTCCCTGTTCTACCTCTAATATGGCTTCCCCGTTCTATCTATTTGGGTTTTTCTGGTAAGTGATTAGCAGCACTTGCTCCAGGCAGAGATGTGACTAACGCAGTACAGGCATTCCATGTCCTTTACCCAGCACGAGTCGTGATTTACAAGACGGCCTGTCTCTCCCTGGCGAGTCTCACAGTCTGGACTGGCTTGGCCACGGAAGATCTATCTGTCAGTCTCGGAACCCTCGTGTTCTGGGCCGGCTTAGCTACGCAAGGTCTGTTGGTCGGCGTCGGGTTCTACCTGAGAGACTTAGTGTCCATCAGTTCGCTGCCGGCCGTCCCGATCATTTCATATGTAAATATTGTCGCAATTGCATATCAGGGACTGCAGAACTTGAAGAAACCAAACAGACTGCTATATGTTTGGCTCACCACTGCACTCGTTAGAATTATCTCGTCGTCGATTCTCTGCGGCTTCGCTTTACATAAAGATCAGAAAGAATACATACTTAGGCAGTGTCTGATTATTGTTTGGATTCTTGCGTTACAATCATATATCGACTCAAAGCCATCAAGGACTGGCGAGTATGACGGCAAGGTAAGCTTGATGACCTCTGGCGTCCGTGACGGGAGCTGATTCATAATAGGCCAATTCTAGCGACTGCCACCTGCTGAATAACGACGAAGGAAAGCGCTCAGTAGCCCCTCATCAACACGATTTCAACTCTATCTTTAAGATACTATGCTCTGGAAAGACAGCCTCATTCGGAAGTTCAGTATCTAACATCAACAACTGTAAAGTACCTCGTTCCGACACGTCTGAAGGAGCGGCCAGCATCAGCCTTGGCTAGGAGGACGAGAAGCCCTACATCCGGACGTGCATAAAGGTCAGGGATGAGTCCGAGGCGCTTCCACAGCTGTCCTGCTCTGACTTCCCTGGTCAGCTGACTGGTACCACTCGTCACACAGAGCTTCATCAGGTCCTCAACAATATCCCGTGAACATACTGTCTCGCACTAACAGTAGCAAGAGGAAGCAAAAACACCCTAAGACACCAAGTACCTAGCCAATAGTAAGACGTAGATATAATACTTTGTGGCTTCAGACGAATTTAAGAAGAGCTTCTAAAGCACAATCGAGATCGTCCGGTCTATAAGGGATATTCAGATGCCCTGACGCCATATACCTGCAGAGATAGCAGTCACTAAGGCTTCTCTCTTGTGGCTCTCAACCCTTTATCCGAGCCTGACAACCGAGTCCGAGTTCCTGATCAACCAGAAAATACCCTCCGATGGCGAAATCAATATACCCAGTGCTGTAACAGCCAGAGAAAGGGCAGAGGGAGTATTCTGGTCACTTGCGACCGCGTCTTTATCATCTGGGCCTGATATTGGGCTTCACGGCCATAGCCTTGATAATTACTCCCTAAAGCATACTCGCGACACGGCCCTCAAATCAAGGCCGAGAAAGGAGGAAATGCAACCGAGATCAAAACCCAAAGATCCTATTCCACATCCAAGTTAGATAGTAAAGTCAGAATGATGGAGGTGGATAAAGAAGAAAGGAAAAGAGGGAGGAGGGGAAGGAAAGTCTTGTGACGCAGAATAAAGGTACAATACGTATTATATCATTGGACAGAAGAGCTGACTGTGCCTTGGATGCCAACCAGACAAGCCGTGTGCGATTCCTTCAGAACTGCATTTTCCTACTCCTCCATGCATCAGCATCAGCAAAAGTCGAGCCAAACTCCGGGGTCTTGCAGAAAGATAAAGCGGAATGTCTAAGATTATTCTCAGGGTTAGAGCAAAGGATTATAATCCATCAGAACACAGATAAGGAGATATACCTTACGTCGCTACTCTAGGGGCTCCTCGAGTCTGCAGAAGCCAGAGAGTCCCCACTATATTGCCTAAAGACAGAATCATTACTCTCTTCTAAAGATGCTCTCAGCGATCTCTTCAACCTTTTCGGCATTGCGGCAAATGTTTCAGGGACATCGAGCAGGAGGACTTAAATCGGATAGTCTCGAGATACAAGCTCTTCAAAAGTGCTAGAGACGTCTCTGTTGCCGACTTCACAACTGAAATTTGCAGATACGTGCCACGGACCCCAAGGCATCATACCAGACCGCCTGTCGCTCGCTGTTCGGGACAAAAGCGCCAAGATCATATAGATGGAAATGTAAGGGCATTGTCGTATGACACAGCCTGAGATGATTTGCTAATTATTTAGAGTTGATAGTCCCCACAGCTGATGGCTCACATCACGCGCCTCACACACGATGATTTGCTAACAATGCCTATGCCTAGGTCGGAATCTTACGCTTCAATAACCAAGGTCAAGTCGCCCAGAAACGATATGCTCATCTTTCTGTGTTGCTACTTATTGTTGAATTCAGGCGATCCTGTTGACCCTGCAATCTCCAAATAGGCAGCTTCACGAAAGGGTCATACCGCCTTTCAGCATGTCAGGGAGGAACTGCACCACGCAGAGTCGCCACAACGAACAATACTAAGGCTTTTGGCCTTGCTAAGTTCCAGAGGCTCCATCCAGCTTGTACCATTTATATTGATGAGGAAGCATGGTGGTTCACGGGCTGTCATCTCTTGGACTTTAGCCAACATTTGGGTGACGGTAGGATCGCCAGCACGGACTCACTTCGGCAGATGACACATTCCCTCTGGTATCTCATCCGCGGAAATTGTTGTCCAAGAATAGCGGAGTTTTACCACAAGATCGAGGCAGAGCTTCCAAGGCAGCTTTTGGGATCTCTTAGCAGACTTCTACTGGTGCCATAGCGTGAGGGAAGGTTCTGACCACCAGGACTCTTGGGCCAAGGCATGGCAGACAGAGATCCAAATCATCGAGGAGAGGTGCATCATCAGTCATAAGGAACAGTAAATGATGGTTGATAGGTTCAAGTTGGCGGGAGACCCTGCCTCTATGCATCGACCCCTGGGCTTTCCTCGCGTAGATTCTCTATATTATTCTGTCCCTATGAGGTCAACCCACTTTATAATATTCACTCTTTTATCTACTATTTATTCTTTCTTTCAAGAGCTTCTTCCAATTGGATTAATCTCTCATTCGTTTCTGGTTCGACCCCAGCAGCTGTGTAGCGGTGTCAATATATGCCGCATCCTTCATAACCTACATGTGTGAGAGCTGTGACCGACCTGCAGGCCGAAAGGCAATTTGACCACGGTAAATCTCGTTGACGCTAATAACTAGGCATTGGATAGTCCCTCTCTACATTGTTCCATCCGAATCTTCAACTTATGTGACCTCTGCATTAAGTACATGACTACTCCGTCACTGACTCAAATCAGGAACAGTCGTTGCTCATAGCAGGGATGCACGTCGAGCCCTTTTCGAAGAAATTAGGCCGTGATGCGGAGCTGGTGCTAGGTGGCAACTGAAGACACCCTAACCCCCGTCGCGGTACAGACCCTACCGGAATCGCTGGATTAGTTCCCTCAGCTGCCGCAATTACAGCACAAACCTATTTTCCCACTCTCGCATTGGCGTCGGATCTGCCTGGGAGTTCTTATGCTCAATCGCAGGGAGCTAAACACTTACTCTCCGCACTTTTCTTCAAGTTTCTCATCTATCCTTGGGCTCACTGCCACCTCCTTCATCCTCATCTTCTGTGATAGGCCGAAGCATCTGATCAACCTCTACAACTGTCTCGCATCCGAACCCAGCTCTGACGGATTCGCCCCTGATGCCCGGGAAAGACCCTTGCCAGACCCGAAGGATGAAGGTAAGACAAGCCTGCGTACCCTGTAGAAAGGCACAAAAGAAATGCGGTCAGTATATGCATTCTTGCCCAATATACATATTAGCTCATTAACTCGATTCAGGGAGCGAGCGGCCTTGTGATGCCTGCAAGAAGCGCGACCTCACAAACGCCTGCCAGGATGCTCCATGAGTAACACATCGACGATCGACCCTGGATCCAGCGACAGGTATAGCTTCAGTGGTGCACCATCAAAACCCGGCAGTATACAACAACGACGGCACGGTGACTTGGTCTAGAGCCTTGCCTCTCAACTACCCAGCACGCGGCGCTTCTAACTTTGTGGGCATATCAGTCAGTCTGGGGTCTCACCCACAGGCAGCGCCTTTATCGCCACTTATCCTTGGCAACGATACTATCCCGCAGCCAGTAATGAGAAGCATGCGTTTGCCCATCAACATGGACTTTAATACATTTGCTATTGCAAGCGATTTGACGCTATCTCAAGTACCAATAACTGAGCCAACTGCTGCACACTTTGAGTGCAGCGGAGAGCCTTTGCGGAGCAGCAACATGATGACACACTTCACCAACCTGAGCGAGAACAACCTTGATCAATGCAGGCAGGGCAATCCTCAGCCTGGTCTGCTACATGCTGGCTCCATCAACTTAGAAGAGGAGTGGTTTTGTTTCGCGAAAGAAGTGTGAATCATGGGAATGGTGCCAGTGACTGACCAGACTGCTGAGACGTAGTCATCCACTCACCAGCTCGAAGGTCTATGGGATACGTACTGGGACAACAGGCAGAATTGGGGACTGAATCAAGATAAATCGTGGAACGAGGTTCAGCAGGAGCAAGTCCGCCCTTGTCCATCTGGGAACAGCCAACCAACACAATGTACTACTGAGCTCGAGTCAAGTTATCCGGCAGGGATGTAGCATAGCCTCGAAATTACAAGCAGCCGGTAGATGCACGCAAAGATTGCACTATCCAGCCTTGTCAGATTTCTCTGTGGCTGCGCTCACCCTTTCCGTTCTGGTGACGGATGCCGAGCTTTCGAAGTACGGAGACTGGTGATCCCGCCAATGCAGACAGCAAGAGCTCATCTACTGATACACACCTTCTTTGGGCAGGGCTTTCTATCTCACTGGACCTTTTCGCAGAGACCGCACACTGTTACGTCAAGCTGGCTGGCCCTTTTGGGTGGGTCGGCCGTGGTTCTTGGATCACTCGGCCTGGCTTGTGTGGCAATAGGTGCACAGTATAAGGGCAAAGGCGCGTCGGAGCTTAGCCACTTGCTGTTAGCCCTCTGCAAAGGGGTGCGGACTTCGACTAGCATTTAGAAGGCGGGAAGCCCTTAAATGGCTCATTCTCTCGGGCGCCATGAAGGTCAAGGGTTGAGCTCAAGAAGCCTGACCTTCTTACAGAGAATTGGAAAAGGTACTCCAAAGCAGGACTCGGACGTAATTGCAGATATATAATGGTGTAAAAGAGTCAGGGAAAACTGCGACCATCGTGCTGCTTGGATCCGGGCTAGGGAGACGAAATTTCTCGCTGTCGACGGAGGACTAATCGTCTATCGCTTGGGATTTCTTTGCGTCATGGGTGTTATTTTTAGCTATTAGTCATAGGAACTCGTCAATTCCGTCACCACCCTTCCGATCCTACTATATGTGGCGATGCGGAAATGCCTGCCATGGTGTCCCAGCTGCAGGCGTGATCACCCCCTCCGGCCAGGAGCTGCAGCCTCTTACATATAATACTGGACACTTCCATCACGTTTGGCACTGCAGTCCCCTGGGTTATTGACTTTTCATTGGAAAGCTGTATGAGCCTGACCTTGCACTCTATCTTGGATCTCGATCGCCAGCAACTGCTCGAATACTGTGTCGCCCACATCATCTCCAACCCCTCTTCTCAAGTCTGTCAAACTCCGCAGGTTGATGAAGTTGCTCAGTCGCACCCTTCCTACACTATTCTCTGCTGATATTAACCTCTAGTACGAAAGTCAGCATTTCGGAATAGGCTCAGACCCTTATCGATTCATAATTATGCCTCGCCCTCGCCACGACCTGAAGACTTTCTTTCAGGAGAACCCCAGCTAATTGAGCAAATGGATTTCGGAGCTCGAGAAGATTCCTAAGAGCCCTAAAAAATTGGAAGAACAAGTTTCGTACCACGAACAGTCGATGGAGACGCTATTCAAGCTGCACATATCCATCACGACAATAGGATTCGCGTTGGAAGAGATATTACCAACAGGATTCAAGTGGGAACAGATTTCAGCAGCAGGGGATGAGGAGGCCGACGACAATATAAGAGGCTTCAGGACGCCTCTTCTTCCTCCAGAAGACAAACGAATCGAGGAAACACTCAAGTTAATCCTGAAGACAGTGGATGACATTCGAGGCGACATTCTTTGCTTTGAAGGAAGTGACTCCATATTCGCTCTTCGCAAATATCTGACAGATCTACGACATGAAATGGAGGAAAGGAACGATACAGGTACAGGTTCATGGGACCAATGATTACCACACTAGAATAGCCTTGACACAAACACCATCAGACCAGCCACAGCAAGTCAAACAACCACAAACGCCTCTGAATATGGGGGTTCCTAAACGCCGACTCGAACCGAACCCTGAGAGAAAATACAAGACATCGAATGCTCTGGCCTTGCGTAAGTTGCCAGGGAGAGTACGATGGGCAATAACAAGGAATGTCCCACTCATGGCCGCAGTTCGGATTGAGGACCTCCGTGATTCCGAGTCCTGCAAATACGTCCACCCGCATTTCGAGCTTTATCGCGAACAAACCTTCGCATCGCAAATAGTGTTTTTTACACGCCAACTAGCAAATCCATCCTCTACCTGTCTCGTTGTTGTGGACAACTATGGCGATTTAGTTGGTCTCAGTTGCTGGGACCCTCCAGCGGAATCTCCTCGCATTGGACAAGTTAGAGTACGAGATGTTGATGTACAGCGGGAAGATCTGTGCCAAAATGAAGACCCAGACGCACAGAAATTATTCACCAAGGCCATGAATAGTATCTATAAGACGTGCGCAAGGCACCCGACCATTAATGGCCTTTACTAACTATGCCAGGGTCCTCTTAGGTATGTGGAAGTGTACTCAGTTGGTCGTTCATCCATACCACCAGGGAAAAGGCCTGGGAAGCAGCATGCTTCGCGCGGGGTGCCATCAAGCCGATACTGGTGGTGCTGACCATGGGGTTATATGACCATTAAGAAGCGCGAAATTCTACCAAAAACATGGGTTCTCCTGGGTTAGGAACATAATGACCAAGGATAAAGTACTAGGTTCTCTCTGCCAGAATAAGCTCTTAGCCACAAGTCTTAACTATAAATAACACTTCTAGCCTATAACTTAGATATTAATACTATAATAACTAATTAATAGTTATAATAAAATACTAATATTATAAAAACCTAAAAGATAACTTATTTACTTACTATTATAAGTTATAAAAAGGTACTTTTAATATATTTCTTAAGATAATTAAATATAAGATAATAATAAAGTAATATAGCAGTACTTAAATAAAAGCTTATCTATATAGTATATCTAGATAAATTCTAATAGCAGTATATTAATAGAATTCCCCTTAACCTTAGTAATATTAAAGATCACTAATAGACTCTTAAGAAAGAGGATAGCTTTAGGGCCATTGAAGCTGAAAGGGTTAAAGTTTTTAAGGTAAGGATGAAGTACGAGATGTTGAGTTCACGCAATGCGTATTTGTGCGGAAGGCTTCCGCAAAAGGTGTCTAAGTAAGCGCAGTTCTCGAAAGTTCCCGGACGTGCTTGTCATTTCACCGATTGTCCTCTTCGATTCCTCTTTGGCTGCCATATATTGAACAGTCAGGACGACAAGTACACATTTCGATGACAGCAGGTGCTATCATGAGAGCTTGATCTCCCTCGGAACCAAGCTCGTGACAAATAAATCCACACTCCTCTGCAGCCACCAAGGCCGCATTGAGCTGAACATCATCATCAGAAGTGGCCATTTGTGCTTTAGTTGAGGCAGAATATGCGAAGATGGAGGTCGCGTGAGGAGCCAAACTAGATGGAAACAGAAGCAAGGCACACAGGACGGACACCGCCCAATTCTCATAGCCCGTGCACTCATCCTTCCCGCTCGTTCAAATGCGCACTTTTTGAGACCCAAGATCCAAAGCCTATTAGTCCGGAGCTGCAACTCTTGGCAATTTCGCCCTTTCGCAGGCCTATAAGACCGCCCGCTCGCCTGTGAATCGTGGTCGAAGCTTTGATCAGCTATACTCTCTTCATATTCGATTCTAAACACGGTCTCGCTCACCAAGTAATGGCAACAGATCAAGTAGTTCGTTTTGCCTTCCCATCAGATGTGAAACTAAGAATGGGGATCATCGCCACCTTCGTGGGGCACGGGAAGCACATGAGAACCAACCTCATCGCTCCAGGAAAGGAGACGGAAACTGAAGCATGGAACAAGGTTCTTGAACACAAGCTGGTCTTTTATGCGCCGTCATCGGCGGCCTCTATTATCGCTGGTGCTATACTGATTCATCGACCTAAAGGCATGGATGCCTGCCGATGGGAGATCCAACTTTTGGCTCTTGCGCCTCAAACCGAAGATGGCGTCGCACATGGCCTCTTAAACAGAGTCCAGACAGAACTTTGCGCACTGGGAAGCAGGACTCTAGTAAGTATCGTGTGATTCTATGATAGTGTATTTTTACGAAATGCTGTTAGGTTGCTACGGCGTTGGTCGGCGGGGAGGAACATTTTCTAGCTCCTGGTTTCACCAAGACTGTCGTTCCAGAGTACAAGCTAGACGGGAATTCAGCACCCGGAGACGTTTCCATCATGTACAAGATAGTCGACTCAAAGAGTTGAGCCGAATTTGTAATTGACTGAGTTACCAGACCAAAAGATACATCCCTTCAGGTAGTGATCCGCCAAACAAAGTCATGTCCTCCTCGTTACCATAACTAACTGCATGAGTACTTTCAGTATTTTAACCACATGAGGTCGGTTGTTGCATGAGTCTGGATCATCCCGGGGAGATACCTCGCAGCGCGATATGAGTCTCCTCAGTTATAATGCCAGTCCAACGTTTTAGTGTCCGATAAGAAAGCCACGTAGGCCATCTTAAGGGACGCAAGCATTTCGTGCTAGAAGTAAAACGCCTGAAGAGCTATAGACTTTGAAAGAATCTCTCAAGGCACTCGTGCTGCAAGGAGCTGGAAATGCGTTGGAGATTCGTACAACCCCTGCGACTTATCATAGCTACAAACGCCTCATCTCCATCCGCTCAATTCATCCACTTGGAGCGTCTATTACCTGTGCTGCCCGGCCCTGCTTCGGTATTCTCAATCAGTCACAACAGTATGATAATGGATCCGCAAAGTTGCTTCTAGGCCCGCCATATAAATATACTACCAGGGGGAGTGGCAACCTTGTTCAGTCGAAACAAGGTGATGGCGATTGAGTCACTGGGAGCTACAGTGCCAGAAGTCTCAGACAGGCTGCAACGAAAAATAAAAGTAAAAGGGGGCCTTTTAACTCTCGCGTCTGCTCGCGTCACTCCTTCCCTGCACTTGATTGATCAACTTCTGATTCTCAGCCTCTCACATTGCTTTTGAACACAATGGCAAGCTCCCATCAGGCTCAGGGTTGCTCGGTACTTCAAGACTCCTATGGAAAAGCTAAAAGAAAGTGTGGCTTTGAACTCATACCAATATTTCGCCAGCTGTGGCTTCAATTAATCGCAAACCCCATTGACCAACTCTGTCAGTCATGGGCCATACAGACGTTGCAACAGGGTAAGCCTTTCCACAGCCTGGCATAAGAATTATACTAATGCCATTACAGTTGATAAGAGGCATCCAGAACCAGCCCCGCTGGAGAAATATCGAAGCTGCCTTCCGGAAGAGGGAGAAGACTTGGTCGGAGACAAACTGGACGACTTTGCTCTCTTTCGAGATGATGAAAGCCAATTCGCAGCTGATTTAAATTCTCGCGTATTGGGAATGGAAAGATTCCTGACGTAGTGACTAACGTAGCAGAATAGCAGTAGCTCGTTCGAATATAATCCGCTGGTTAATACTCAACGGGCATCGTGATATTGACGGAGCTAAACCCTATGGATCATGTAACCATTCACGCTCGCACTTCTCTGTTCAGAACTGCATTGACATCTCTCACACTCCCACAGCTGAATCTGTGGAGCCAGAAGCAGGCTGCACTAAAAATATATAACAGGACCTCGAATGACTCTTGGATCTGCCCTCCCGCCCTCTCTGTTTCTCAGATAACTAACTAGCTTCGAAAAAAGTCCTGCACGCAGAGCAGGTGTCGAACTCTGTTACCGGAAAGTTCCTCCTCCTTCCCCTCTATCCTCACCCCTCGGTCGTACATTTTCTCCTCACCGAACCAGCAGCGCTATCCATAAGAGATATTGACAACAATGGACTCAGAATGGACTCCTCCAGGGCCGGACGAAATACAGGACCTTGGTGGAAGTCGTTTGGGTAAACAGCTCAGGCGACGTTTACTTCAAAGTTTCGCCAGTCACTGCAAATTGCCCGAGGAATCAGCATACAACGATGAGGGATGCCTCAGATGGTTGGACGTTAGTAGCTAACCAGGATGGTACCAATCAGTGGAGGAAAAGTCGTTTCTGCGCGAGAATGCGCAGGAGCTAACCCAAGAAGTGTTAGATGGTTCAGTGATACTAGACATGGGTGCAGGGTAAGTGGCAATTCGACTTTTTGGATTTACAGCTTACACAGTCCAGAGATAGCAGCAAAACAGAGGCACTATTGCACGCTCTCGAACAACGACGGATCTTCTGCAACTATAGAGGGCTTGATGTATCACAGGATGCCTTGAAACGAGCAATCGACCGCCTGCAAAGTCAGCAATTCGAACACGTCTGCATCAGCGGCATATGGGGCACAGTCGATGCAGCGAAAGAGTATATCAAAACGGTGCCAATACAAAGATTCATATGGGAAATGGGGTCTACTATCTCCATCGGTCAGCGCTTCTCTTCGAATGTCGTTCTCTCCTTTCAGAACCTACTGAGGGAAAACGATATGATGATCGTAGGGCAGGACTGCAACACTGATATGGAGAAGATGGCAACTGCATTCGGCAGCCATCCGTTCGACTCTTTCATTGAACGCGCGTTCGAGCTTTGCGATGGCTCTTTGGTCTCACCGGTTCATGGAAAGAATGATGGTCACTGACCAAAAAATGGTTGCAGGACGAAACCACAATTCGTCATGTCGGTATCTTTACGGCAAGAGCCTAGATCCGATGGCCAGGCGGGTCCTTTGCAGAAGGCGATCAGATACCATAAACAAGATATAGCACGGCGATGCTATGTTATATATTTCCTTAACTCAATTAAATTTAAATTATTATCCACTGAAAGGACTTTGTTAATGACGTTAAACAAGAGCTTCACGTACGTATTAATTTTTCATAGTTTTAATAAACGTAATAGTTAACTTATCAATATGCATTTATGACGTCAGACGTCACTAGTGCGCCATGAGAAATGCTAAGAATTATTTATAAATGGGGCATAACGCCCTGTTATCACCAGGCCCATACATCTTAATAACTTTCTTAACAAATTTAAATAATTTTACTGCAATGCTAAGTGTTTCAGCTTTCTTCCACACCATCCTTAACTATTTACTTTCATGGGTACATCCAGTATGATAATCTCATTGAATAGCATAAGAGCATTATAGTTAGCGTGCTAATCCCGTAATAGAACGCCCACTGGGGATGGTTGTCTTGCAATCGTAAAGTGAGTTGTCCGTGGTCTCCTATCTTGCACACTTTCTTACATACTGTCGCAGACTGGGCAACTCGAGCGGGAGATAATCCCGCTCGGCAAGAAGCTCAAGCTCCTCTTCCTGTTCAACCATATCACTGAATGGATCGATACGACACACGCCATGCGACTTTATATACACAATAAGTCCCTAGAAAAGGGTATGTCTTGGGGTCAGTGCTGCACGTGGAAGCTATTAACAAGCGAATAGGTAAG